>JAJPUD010013650.1:0-28197 GCA_023553655.1 Myrmecobius fasciatus
TTTTTCCTTTTATCTGTTATCACTCATTCTCTACAATATTAAATATATCATCATTAATAGCTGTACAATCCTACTGCCAGTTATTTTCAGTACTCAAGCATTCATAATTCATCTGGGTCCTGTTCTTCAAAATCATCAGCAACAAAGTGACTTACTATTGCTTTATTTACCTTGGATATCAACAACCTGTTAGCCATATTTTTTCCTGTCCTTTCTCATGCAAAGAGCAATCTCCTTGGTAGAGAAAAAAGGAGTAAAACCAATAATAAAAGTCATCATCCTTCCTACAAATTGGAGGACTGTGCCCTAAAGTTTCCCTCAGATCTTGTATGGGAGCTTTCTTATTTTTTTTCATTGGGATCCTATCCATAAGCAGCTAAACAGAGTCAGAGAAAGTCATACAACTATTTTGCCTAAATTCACTATAAATTGTATCACCTCTCTCTCTTTCTCTCTCTCTCTCTCTCTCTCTCTCTCTCTCTCTCTCTCTCTCTCTCTCTCTCTCCCTCTCTCTAACTCTCTTTCTCTATTTTGTCCCTGTCTCTTTCTGTCTCTGTCTCTCTGTCTCTGTCTCTGTCTCTCTTTGTTTTTTAGTTTCTTTCTATTTCTCAGTACATTGCTAGCCTTATAGTATATAGACTATAAATCTTTTATAGAAACTAGATTCCTTATTCCAACTCCCACTTGCCCTAAAAAGGTTCTTCTCTGGAGATGTCTTAACTTAAGGTCCTGTGGGTACTGCTGAAGGGCATTTGGGATTTTCTAATGCCAAGAGTATTAGCCCCTATCCTAGTGCATTCTCTTCATAGCCAAATGCTGGTAATTGGTAACTTAGAATCATTTAATCAATTAAATTCAATTAGTTTTTTTACAAAAGAATATTTACTGATATAGCAAGGATAGAAGAGCTGACTTATTTCCCTGAAATAAGAGGAATACTATCCCCTAAATGCAGTTGGTGGGGAGAAAGGAAGCTAAAAAGTAACTCAAACTGAAATGAGCTATGACAAAAAGCATCCTTCTGGGCTTCACTTCTAAATGTGGTACAGTCACTGAATAAGACTCTCCCTTCTTAGCCTAGTCCATTAACTGTTGGAGTATATCTTACTCTTTAGGGTTTTCCAAATCCAGCATTCTTGCCCTCCTGTCTCCATTCCAGTCATTATCCTCCCTCCAATTGGAGGATTATGCCCTGAAATGACCCTCAGGCCTTGTATGGGAGTTTTCTTTTTGTTATTGGGATCCTATCCATAACTTGGTAAACAGAGCCAGAGAAAGTCATACAACTATTTTATCTAGATCCACTACAAATGTTATATCATCTCAAATTTATGTTATGTTGTATACTCTCACTGCAATTAGAAAATCCTTTTTAATTCCCTATTGATTCTCTGTCCCACTCACTACAGAGGTTTTCCAAAGCTTTCATCCCTCTGCAAACATCCTCTGAAACTCTCTCCCACCTTCTCAATTGAGAAACTTGCATCATATTTCATTTTAAAAAAATGTAATTCACAGAGAGTTCTCCCTTCTCCCTCCTCCTTATGTCAAGGTACTCAGACGTCTTCTTCCACTATCTACCTCCTTCACTCCTATGTCATATGGAGAGGTGTTACTTCTTTCCCAACACAATCCCCCTACATGTCTTGATCCCAGCCCACTCTGTCTTCCCCAGCAAACTGCCCATTCTATTTTTCCAACTTTCCCATTTTTCTTCAATATCTTATTGTCCCCAAGATGTTTGTCTTCTGTCTACAAACACATTCATGTCTTCCTCATCCTAAAAAAAAACCTAATAAAGTTAAAAAAAACAAACTCACTTGATCCAACCATCACCATTAGCCATTGCTCTATATTCTCTTCCCTTTTATGGCTAAACTCATTAAGAAAACTATAAATAATTGGTACCTCCACTTAGTCTTCTCCTTTCTTTTAAATTCTCTGCAACCTGGCTTCTAACTTCAAAATTCAACTGAAATCTCTCTCTCCAGAGTTACAAATGATCTCTTAGTCAGAAAATCTAAATCCACATCTCTTTTTTTCCCTCAGTAATATTTTATTTTTCCAAATACATGAAAAAAAATAGTTTCAACATTCATTTTTGTAAGACTTTTTTTTCCAATTTTTTCTCTCTCCCTCCCTTATTGCCTTATTTCCAAGACAACAAACTATGTGATATTAGTTAAACATATTTCCCTATTTGTCATGTTGTACAAGAAAAATCAGATCAAAAAGAAAAAAAAACATAAGAAAGAAAAAGCAAACATGAAATATGAAAATACTATGCTTCAATCCACATTTAGTCTCCACAGTTCTCTCTGTAAATCTACATTTCTCAATGGTCTTTTCTCTCTTTTTTGAGAATAATAGGGTTTTTTCCCCAAAATACATGGAAAGATAGTTTTCAACATTTATATCTACAAAACCCTTTGTTCCAAATTTTTCTCCCTCCCTCTCCACTAGATAGCAAGCAATCCATATAAATAAAACATGTGCAATTCTCCTAAACATATTTCTATATTTATCATGTTGCACAAGAAAAATGAGATCAAAAGCAAAAAAACACAAGAAAGAGAAAAAAATAAGCAAACAAACAAAACCACCACCAAAAAAAAAAAAAGTGAAAATACTGTGCTTTAATCCATAGTTCTCTCTCTGGATGTGGATGGCTCTTTCCACCACAATTCTATTGGAATTGCCTTAAATCACCTCATTGTTGGAAAAAATGGCCTTTTCTCAAAATTCTTCATCCTCCTTGATATTTGACACTGTTAATTATTCTTTTTTCTTTGGTAGTCTCTCCTTGTTACTCTTCTCTACACTTCTCTCTCCTGGTTCTCCTCCTTATCTTTTCACTCTTCAAGCTCCTTTGCTGGGTCTTCACCCAGGTCAAGCCCAATAACTGTGAGTCTTTTAATATTCTGTCTCCTTCTCTTCCCTCTTTATATTATCTCCTTAGGTAATCAACTCAGCTCCCTTGAATTGATCTATGCTGCTGATTCCCCGATCAAATTATCCAGTCCTAACTTTTCTCCTGACCTCCAAACTCATTTCTCCAATAGCTGAACTCATCATCTTGCCTTCAAACTCTCCTTTCTAACTTTCCTATAACCATCAAGGGCAACTCCATCTTCCTAGTCAACCAGACTTGCAATCTGAGTCTCATCCCACTTTTTCAGTGTCTATCACTTCAGTTTAAACAATTGCCAAATCCTGCCATTTCTACCTTCATAGCATCTCTCCTATATTCCCCTTCTCTCTTCTTATACTGCCATTAATCTGGTATAGTTTGTCATTACCTGAGTCCTAAACTAATAAAATAGCTTTTTGTTGACCTCCCTGTTTTAAGCCTTTTCACTCCAGTCCATGAACCACTCTACTACCAAACTGATCTTCCTAAAGCCCTGATTTGATCACATCACCTTTCTTATCAATAAACTCCAATGGCTCTCTATAACCTCAGAGTAAATAAAAAAAATTCTCTGTTTTTTTAAGACTTCTCCAATGATACCTTGTGTTACCTTTCTGTTCTTAAAATTCAATCCTCTCCATATATTCTGTGATCCAGTGACAGTAGTTACTTGCTCTTCCTCACATAAGACACTCCATCTTTCTATTCTGTGTTTTTACTGGCTATGTCCCTCAATATTCTTTTCATCTCTTCTTCCTGGATTCCATAGCTTCCATCAAGCTCAACTCAAATCTTCCCTTCTGCAGAAAGTTTTTCCTGCTACACACACACACACACACACACACACACACACACACACACACACGCACACACACTTTTCCTTTGAGATTACCCTAAATATGTCTCCTTGGGGGTATAGATTTTTTTTTTTGCTTTGTTGTTCCCTTGTTTTGTTTTATTTATTGTATGTGCAATGTTTAGCACACTGCCTGGTATATACTTCATGATTAATAAATCTTTGTTGACTCATTCACTGACTGTCTACAGGTATTGGCCCTAGAAGGAAATAGCCAAACTCTGAAAGGCCAGCTGTGCAGATCTAAACCTATAAAGGGAGAATAAATAGAACACCGCCTGTTTTTTACCAAAAAAAAAAAACCCAAAAAATCCTGGCTAATGTGAATTCACTTGTCAGGCAGTAGCACTTAATAAGAATTACTACAGCTCAAAAAGAAAAACTGCTAGATTACTCTTGTCATTTGAACATCTGGAGTCATTTAGGGACTGGGGTACTGCCTAGGGCTAGGAAAACCAGCTTTCCTAAACTCTGAAAAGTCCTTGGGCTGAAAATGAGTGCAGTGAGAGAAGAGATTCCTGTTTCTACCTCCCTACAATTCACCTTCAAAATCATCACAGACCAAGGAATATCATGGACAACAACATATACATGATAAGGCCATTCACAGGGAGGTAAACTCCTTTTTCTCTCTTTTGTTACTCCTCTGAGTTCTTTTGTACTTTCATCCATCCTCTCCTATTTTGTTCTAGTCTCAAAGGAGGAGAGCCCCCCCCCCCCCCACGCCCCCCCCCCCATGCTCCCCCACCTGTGCCTTTGATTCTATCTCTCTCCATCTCACACACACACACACACACACACACACATACACACTTGTGCCTTTGATTCTATCTCCTTCCATTTCCTCTTGGAATTTGCCCCTCATATTATTTCCATTTCCCTCATCTTCAGTCTGTTCCTATCCTCTGGCTTCTTCCCTGCTGTCCAGGTCTCTCCCAACACTATAAATCTTTTTGTCCCTATTACTCCTTTAAGTGAGCATCCTGTATGACTTCTTCCTATCACTGCCAAACTCCTAAAAAGAGACATCCAGGCTTTTTGCCTCCAAAAACTACCCACTCACTTTTCAATATCTGGCAATTTGGCTTTGGATCACAGCATTTTGCTGAAACAGCTCTCCCCAAGGTTAGAGAAAAATCTCAACTACTAAATCCAATCATTTCTTCTCCTTATCTTTCCTAATCTTATTGCTCTTGCTTTTAACAGTCCACTCAGTCCCTCTCTTGGATATTCTCTCCACTCTTGGATTCTATAAAGATCTCTTCTTATTCTCTTACTATTACTTATCAGCAAGCACTTATTTATTAAGTATCTTTTAGGTGCTAGAGATTCCAAGAGAGAAAGAAAACAGCTTCTGCCTTCATAGACACCCATCTTGGAATTTATTCATCTTTTTTCTCTCTATGTTTCCTCCCTTGGCAATCCCTGCTTCCATTGATTCATGTATCATCAATGAGTGGAGGACTTTTCTATAAACAACTCTATATATCCAACACCTTTCCTCCATAGGAAGTAGCATAAGTTTAGGAAAGTTTTATTGATTTTAATTGGCAAGCAAAAATTTAAGCAGATGTAGACTGGGTTTCTCTTGTGTTCCCACTCCAAAACCATAGAATCAAGAACTCTAAGGGGGCAGGATGTGAGCTTTTGTTTAGCCTATTTTTATGAGAGTAATAATAATTCCTATTTTTCTAGAGCTTTAAAGTTTACAAAGTCCTTCACTCAAGTGATCCCATGAAGTAAACACTGAAAGTGTTTTTATGTCTATTTTATGTCAGGAAGCTGAGAATTGTTCTACCCGTAGTCATCCAACTGCTGAATAGCAGGAATAGTACTTCTGAACAGAACTTCTGAGACCCTTGCACTTTCCTTTACAGCACACTTACCCAACCCAAGCTCAACAAATACATTGTGGAACAAGATAGTCACAATATTCATTACCTCATTGGAAATGTCAGATGGAAGTATTCTTGTAGATTCATTGTGATATGCTGTGATCTGCTCAGCGATTGACGATGTCAAATACAAAGTGATTTAAAGGAATAAAGCATTCTTATCAAACTTATTTCAAAGGTTGGTTCATTCACAAAGAGAACTAAAAAGGCATCACTATGTTTAGAGTCAAGGTACACTTTGTCTGGCTAAAGCTGATAAGACCAACAGAAAGTCGGAAAGCTCCAGCACATTCAAGTCCAAATAGAGGATGTGAACATAGAAAGTGACTCTCTAAATTTGTGCATCTCGTGTTTCTTTTGAGCTACTTAAAATCTGCTTTTCTTCTAGAGCACAGTACCTTCTCTGATGAGGGCACGCCATGCTGGGCTGTCCTGTGCCAGCATCTCCCAAGTCACACAATCATTTCCAAAGCCCTTAAGAGATACCTTGAGAGTATCCTTGTATCACTTCTGTGAGCTCTTCCTCTGTGTGAGTTCTCCATAAAATAGTCTTTTGGGTAAGTGTACATTTACCTTTCCAACAATGTGGCCAGCCCAATGAAGTTGTATTTTCTGCAACAGAGTTTGCATGTTTGGCAATTTAGTTTAAGAAAGGACCTCAGTGCCTGGTGTCTTATCCTGCCAGGTGATCTTTAGAATCTTCTCTGCTCAACAATTCAGTTTTCATGGGCATCCAACAATGAGGTCAGCAAAATGGCTCTGTACACCTTCAGTCTGGTAGTCAGTCTAATACCTCTTCTCTCCCACACTTTTCTTCAGAGGCTCCCACTGATCTAGCCCTGGTAAAGTGTGTGGGAACCTCATTATTTATATGCATAATCCTGGATAGTATACTGCCAATGGAAGTGAACTTATCCACAACTTTCAAAACTTCTCCATTTATTAATGATTCCATATATGGATGGCGTGGTGCTGGCTGATAAAGTGCCTGTTTTCTTGATATTGATTATTAGACCCATATTAGCACAAGCAGCAGAGAAATGATCCATACTTTGTGGCATCTCAGCTACAGAGGCTTCACTGAGTGCACAATTATCTGAAAAAAAAATCACACACCGAAACTCCCTCCATTTCACTCTTGGCTCACAGCCTTTTCAAGTTGAATATTTTACCATAAAGATGAATACCATTTTCATCTTTATTGAAGGTATTTGACAACATGGCCAAAAGCATCATGCTAAAAAGTATAGGAACAAATACACAGCCTTATTTCACTCCGATCATAACTGAGAAAGCATAAAAGCATCATCTACTATCCAGAGCCCAGGCATGTGTGCCATTGTGAAGCTGACATACAATACTGATGAACTTTTCCAGGCAACCTAATTTTGACATGATTTTCCATAAGCCCTCACAACTGACAGTACCAAAGGCTTTGATCAGATCTGCAAACATTGCCTCCAGACTTCTGTTCTTCTCCTGGCATTTCATCTGGAATTGCAAGCATCATATCAACCATTCCTTGGCCCTTTCTGTAGTCACACTGACTACAGATGTAGATGACCTTCTTCCAGGTGAAGGATCGCCTATTAAGGAGAACTCTGGAAAGAATCTTGTCAACAATGACTAAGAGAGAGACACACTCACTGCTTGTGATTGGTCACAGGACACTCCATTCCCTTAAACTTTACAGAGATGGAAGTGCCTGAACTCCTGAGGGATAATCTCCTCTTGCCATATAACTCGGAAAATTTCAGCTTTTGTATGAGTTGTGGACATACACCCCTTCTTATAAATCTCATCTGAAATACAATCAGTACTAGGTGTTTTGCCACATGAAAAGAGCCTAATGGTATTCAAAACTTCTCTTTCAGTTGGAACTTCAGCTAGGGAGGGATTGACTTTAACCTGAGATAAGCAGTCCATGGCTTCATTCTTGATTGATGATAGTCTGTTGAGAACATTATGAAAGTGTTCAGCCCAACTCTCCAGGATCATGTCTGAATCTCTAATCTATGTGTCTCCATCAGCACTGAGTAGTTGAGATGCACTATAAGTCTTTCACCCATAAATAGCCTTCAGAACATCATGAAGATGATTTGGATTTATCAGCATAAAACTGAATTTCATCTGCCTTTTTACTGAGCTAAGAATCTTGCACCTCTCTAACTTTCATTTATACTTTGTTCTTGATGGAATTAAGTGTTTCATTCTTAGAGATGGGATGAACTGTATGGTTGGTATACCCTGTGGAGTTCTTGTTTTCATTTAACAACTTCTAAATTTCTCCATCATGTTTATCAAACCAGCCTTTTTGTTAGCAACTATTCCAACCCAGATGAGCAAAGGCAGTGCTGTATTCCAAATCTTTGAATATTATCCATTTCTTTTCTGCTCTGCTGTTGCCAAGTGTGTATTGACTCAAATTTTCCTCCAACAAATTGTTCCCATTCAGAGAAATACTCTAATCTGATGACATTAATTCTTCTGGTAGTCTTTTTGCCCTGGGGTCCCAGCTATTGTTAAATGTGAATATTTAGCTCTAAATCTCTACTGATTAGAGAAATACAAATGAATACATCTTTGAGGTACCACTTCATACTTCTAAGATTGACTAAGATGACAGGAAAAGATGGCGATAAATGTTCAAAAGGGTATGGGAAAACTGGAACACTAATGCATTGTTGGTGGAATTAGTGAAGGATCCAACCATTCTGGAGAGTACTTTGGAACTATACCCAAAAGGCTATTGAACTAGGCTTACCTTTAATCCAGCAGTGTCTCTACTGGGTCTGTATCCTAGAGAGATCATAAAAAAGGGAAAGGGACCCACATGTGGAAAAATGTTTGTAGCAGCCCTTTGTGTAGTGGCAAGAAACTGCAACCTGAGTGGATGCCCATCAATTGGGGAATGGCTGAATAAGTTATGGCATATGAATGTGATGGAATATTATGTTTCTATAAGAAATGATGAGCAGGCTGATTTCAGAAAAATCTGGAAAGACTTACATGAACCAATGCTGAGTGAAATGAGCAGAACCAAGAGAGCATTATACACAGTAGCAAGAAGATTATGTGATAATCAACTGAGATGGACTTGGCTCTTTTCAACAATGAAATGATTCAAGACAATTCCACTAGACCTGTGGAAAGTGACATCCTCATGCAGAGAGACAACTATGGAGACTGAATGTGGATCAAAACATAGTATTTTTACCTTTGTCATTGTGTTGTTTATTTGCTTGTTTTTTTTTCCTTTTCTTGGTTTTTTTTTCCTTTTAATCTGATTTTCTTGTGCAGACAACAAATATGGAAATATGTTTTGAAAAATTCCACATGCTTAACTTATATTGCCTTGTTTGCTCTCTTGGGGAGGAGGGAGGGAGGGAGAGAAGGAGATTGAAAAGAATGGGAATATCAGTTTTTGGGATAAAAACTCACTATTTGACAAAAACTGCTGGGATAATTGGAAACTAGTCTGGAAGAAATTAGGCATTGACCCACACCTAACACCATATACCAAGATAAGGTCAAAATGGATTCATGATCTAGGCATAAAGAATGATATTATAAACAAATTAGAACAATGTAGGATGGTTTACCTCTCAGACCTGTGGAGGGGGAAGGAATTTGTGACCAAAGAAGAACTAGAGGTCATCATTAATCACAAAATAGATAAGTTTGACTATATCAAGTTGAAAAGTTTTTGTACAAACAAAATGAATGCAGACAAGATTAGAAGGGTAGCAGTAAACTGGGAAAATATTTTTACATCCAAAGGTTCTGATAAGGGCCTCATTTCTAAAATATATAGAGAATTGACTCAAATATATAAGAATTCAAGCCATTCTCCAATGGACAAATGGTCAAAAGATATGAACAGACAATTTTCAGATGAAGAAATTGAAACTATTTCCAGTCACATGAAAAGGTGCTCCAAGTCACTATTGATCAGAGAAATGCAAATTAAGACAACTCTGAGATACCACTACACACCTGTCAGATTGGCTAAAATGACAGGAAATGATAATGATGAATGTTGGAGGGGATGTGGGAAAACTGGGACACTGATACATTGTTGGTGGAACTGTGAACGGATCCAACCATTCTGGAGAGCAATTTGGAGCTATGCTCAAAAAGTTATCAAACAGTGCATACCCTTTGACCCAGCAGTATTTCTACTGGGCCTATATCCCAAAGAGATTTTAAAGGAGGGAAAGGGACCCACATGTGCAAAAATGTTTGTGGCAGCCCTTTTTGTAGTGGCAAGAAACTGGAAATTGAAAAGATGCCCATCAATTGGAGAATGGCTGAATAAATTATGGTATATGAATGTTATGGAATATTATTGTTCTGTAAGAAATGTTCAACAGGAGGATTTCAGAGAGGATTGGAGAGACTTGCATGAACTGATGCTGAGTGAAATCAGCAGAACCGGGAGAACATTATACACAGCAACAAGACTATGCGATGATCAATTTTGATGGACATGGTTCTCTTCAACAATGATGTGATTCAAACCAGTTGTTCTGCGATGAAGATAGTCATATACATCCAGAGAGAGGCCTGTGGGAACTGAGAGTGAACCACAACACAGCATTTTAACGCTTTCTGTGAATATTTCCATGCATTTTGTTTTCCTTCTTAGGTTGTTTTTTTCTTCTTCTCTTTCTAGATCTGATGTTTCTTGTGCAGTAAGATAACTGTATAGATATGTATACATGTATTGTATTTGTCATATAATTTATCCTATCTAGCATGTATTAGATTACCTGTCATCTAGGGGTGGGGGTGGGGGGAAGGAAAGGAAAAGCTTGGGAAAAAAAAGTTTTTTTTCAAAGGTCAATGTTGAAAGGTCACTCATGTTTTGTAAATAAAAAGCTATATTAAAAAAAGAAAAAAAAAAGAAATATTACTGTGGTGTAGAAAATGATGAATTGAAGATATTATCCACCTGCAGAGAAACAGAGGAAAACAAGCATGTATATGGATGAATATGTGTATATATGTGTATGATTATGTCTGTGTCTGTATCTGTATTTAACTGTAGCTTTCTTGGGGAAATGAGAGGAGAAAGGGAAAAAAAAGAATAAAGTAAAAATTGCACAGAAGAAAACAAAAGAAAACCTACAAGGAAACAGAAAAGATAGACAAAAAAAAGAAAAGAATGGGAATATTTAATTTGGATAAGATAAACCTATGATCAGTTCAGCACTCACACATCTTCTCTATATCTTCTCCTTACAATCACATAATCTATCAAATGACAATGTTTGCTTTGAGAGTGTATCCATGAAGTTTTATGTGTTTAGATCAATGGAATACTGTATAGATTATAAAAAGGTCATGCGTCTTCAGTAGTAGGTGACCACTGATTTTGCTCTTTCCAACTTCATTCCTCCCAAGGACATATGCCATGTCTGAGCTTACATTAGCATTCAAGTCATCCAGAATAATAAGGTTGGCATCTTTTGGCACATTGATGATAAGAATCTCCAGTTATTCATAAAGTTTTTATTTGATCTCATCAGGGTTCCTCATAGGAGCACTGATAATAGCAGCATTTTCCTGCAAGTGACAACCACATTATCATGAGCCAATCGTTCACTCTTTTTAGTAGGCATACAACCTTGTTGGCTAGTTTAGTTCTGATTGCAAAACTAATACCAATTTCATAGCACTGTCCTTCATTTCTGGAGTCTGGCTACACCAGAAAAAAATGTGCTTCCAGTTGTGACTTCAGTAAGCTAGCGTTTTCCAGTTTTGTTTCACTCAGGGCTGCTATTTGGATTCAATACCTACTGAATTCTCTCACAAGAGCTGTTCACCTTTTCAGGTTTACTGGAATTCTGTGTTATCTTTAAGTGTGCACACAAACCATGTACTGATGGTGAGTGAAATCATCTTTGCAGAAGTCCTTTTTTTATTTTTATTTCTCTGAGTTACATGTAAAAAACATTTTTGTTGGGCACAAGTATTAATTTTCTTAACATATTTCCTTATGAATCAAATTGGAAGAGAAAAATCAGGACAAAAAGGGAAAAACCTTGAGAGAGAAAAAAAAACGAAGAAAAAAGAAAAAAGAAAAAGAAAAAAAAAAGATCCTTTTCGCTACTATTATTTGACAAGGTACTAAAAAGACAAATCAGGGAATGGAAGGGATAAGAATATAATGATATAGAAAAGGGTTTAAATTATTAAGCACTTACTATGCATTGAACACCATGCTAAGCATTTTACAAATATTATCCCAGTTGATGTTCACAGTTATGGGAGGCAAGTGTTATTTTTATCACTACTTTACAGTTAAAGAAACTGAGGCAGAGAGAGGTTAATTGAGTTGCCTGAAATCATATAACTAGTAAGTATAAGAGGCTGGATTTTGATTCAGGTCTTACTGCTTCTTGATTCAGCATTTTCTCCCCTTCTCTATCTGATCACAATAAACAAGAAAAGTACAGCAAAAAGAAAACAAAAATATCACTGTAATTAGTAAAGTAAAATAGTAAGTAAATGACAAGACCATTTACTTAAAAAAACCTCAAAGAATAGATGAAGTAACTATTTGACAAAATTAGTGATTTTTAGCAAAGAAATGGTATACAGAATAAATCCACACAGCTCATCAGCACCTTGGAAAAATAAGAAAGAAACACTAGAGGAAGAAATTCCACTAAAACATATGAAAGTACACATAAATTAGCCAGGACAATCCTCCAAAACACACCATATTCAGTTTGTTGTATTATGGACCCAGAAAAGCCATTAAAAGGCATCTAACTCTACCTTTTTTGTTTTAATGATGAGAAACTTGGACCAAGAGACTTGGTAACTCAGTAACTTCTGAGAAGTCAGAAGTAAAACTTAATACTCTTTGCAAATTAAATACAACTAAAAATACCCCTTATATAAATAATGGAAGAATTAAGTAATTGGAGAAAAATTTATTATGCATAGCTGAGTCATATCACTGTAATAAAAATGGACATACTGTAGATGAATTTAAATTCATGTACAGATTTAATACTATGCCAATTCAACTACCAACTTATGAAACTAAATAAGATAGTAAATTGTGTTTTAAAAAGAAATGGTCTAAAATTTCAAAGGAAATAATGAAGAAAGAAAAACAAGAACATAGAAGATATGGCATAACCAAAGTTTTAACTAAGCATAAATCCATTAAATATAGAAACCATTTGCTACTATTTAAAACATGAAAGAATAGATCAGTGAACTAAATAAGCATGACCTACAAGTTATGGAGGGAGGTTTGCCATTCATCAATATCTATTATAAAAACTGGAGAGGAGTTTGGCAGAAAATAGGGTTTGATCAGCACTTTAAGCCATATATTACAGCAATCTCCAAAAAAGATAGGCAATCTGAATATTAAACATTATACATTTAAATAAAGAGGAGAATGTAAAGAAATAATAGCCATGCTTTTTATTCTATTACCAGGTAAAATACAAAAAGGATTAAAATGATTATATAATTTTGTTCATATAAAAACAAAAAGGATTTTTAAAATTTTAATTAACATAGAATAGGAAAATAAGCTATCAACTGGAGGAAAATTATTTATATCAAATATCTCTGATACAATTTTGACATCCAAGATATGTAGAGAATTGATAAAAAAAATTTAAAACTAAGAGCTGAAGAAGTAAGTGAAGAAGAGATATGAATGAATAGTTTTCAAAGGAAATGGAATCTATCAACTGGCCAGCATGTAAGAAAATTTCCTTAATCGTTTAAAAAATGATAAATGAAAATCAAAACAACCCTGAAGTTCTATCTCATACCGTAAAAGTGTACAAAATGATAAAACATGAAAATACTATTAATTTTGGAGTGGCTTGATGGAGACAGAAAAACTAACATTACTAGTGTAACCATGAATTAGTCTAAATACTCTGATATTTTTTCATTAAAGGCTATTTTAAAAAATAAAATTGCTACCAGGCAAGGCTTCCTTAGAGCAAATATGAACTTCTGTTATAATGAGAACAAGAGCTAGCATTTAGAGAATGATTTAATTTTTATAAAGCTTGCCACTTACATTAATTCATATGAGCCTCACAAGCACCTTATAAGGCAAGAACTAAATGGTTATTATTCCTATTTTGCAGATGGATTCAGTTGCCTAGTGTGATGCTATTAATAAGAACCACTGGAAAGATGTATATACCTCATCCCATCCCTTCTTTTTCCTCCAAATTTGGAAAAAAAGAGATGTCTTTATAAGAAAATACAATCCAAAAAAGAAAAGAAAATACAATCCCACAAGCATTTATTAAACATTTATCTACAATGAGCAACATATTGTGCCGAATAGTATGAAAGAAACAAAGACAAAGTAGATTTACTGGAGGCAAGATCTGAATGTTTATCTTTCTAACTCCATATCAGAAATCCATCCACTCTGCCATGTTTTTTCCCTCTGGTATTTTATAAGGATACATAGCTTTGGTTTTCCTGGAGAGTTAGTCAAAATAATGCATTGATATTTTTATTCACTCTTTTCAGTCTTGTCTAATTCTTCATGACCCATTTGGGATTTTCTAAAGCAAAGATACTGAAGTGGTTTGCCATTTTTCCTTCAGTTTATTTTACAGATAAGAAAACTGAAGGAAACAGGGTTAAGTGATTTGATTAAGGTCACCCAGCTAGTAAGTATCTGAAATCAGATTTGAACTCAAGACAATGAGTCTTTCTGACTCACGCCTACCACTCTATCCACAGAGCCACTAAGATGTCCAATATATTGATACATGAATGAATGTATTGTAAGACTAATATGAGCACTCCTCCAGTGCTACAAGCAACAACCCAGCCACAGATGCCCATCTTCTGTTATCATCCATGTTATCCAGTAAATTCATCATGGAGGCATACCTAATACACTAGGAGCGTTCCTTGTATTCCTTTGTTTATAAATAGAAATTAGTGGAGCATGTGGGCTAAACACCAGCTATCCCTTATTCTTACTCTATAAGCAGATCAGGTATGGATTTTTTAAACAATTATTTAATTGATTGATTAATAAGTGGTTATCCAAATATGTGTTTGGAGCTTGGTTCAGTATTGGACACACAGAAACAAAATACTTCCCATCCTCAAAGAGAAAACATTCTATCAAGGACGACTGGGAAGCAGGGTGGTGAATGGAATATAAATATACAGTTGGAAGAGAGTTCCAGACAGCATGAAATCTTTGGAAGGCAAATGAGGGAAGTTCAACCCATGAACAGTGTGCACTCAAGAGTTCTATTAATGAACCACAAGCAGGTTTTCTGAGAGTCAAATTATTTGAAAACAGCACAAAGTGGGCAAAAAAAATACTCTATCTAAAAATAAATATTGATTTGAGACCAAAAAAATGCACAAATACCAAAGAGTATTTGAAAGGAACTTTAAAGAGAGAGTATATAGCGCTTCCAAGCCATTCTGATCAAAACACAAACCCCTGGATGTTAGGAGGTCAATAGCAGATTCTCTTTTCCAAAGGGAAAAAGTTAATGAGGACCCAGTCCATAGCCCATTCTCAGATTTACTCATTGGATGGATGCATGTGCTAACTTTGGGAGCATACTTCCAGTCTAACCACATGGGTGAGATCAATAAGATTTCAAACTCTGAATCTTTCCATTTTTAAGAGATGGAAGAAAGGAGAGAGAGCTTTTCAAGACCTAAGTATAGTCTCAGTTATGCACAAAAGAAGAGATAAAGTCATACAAGATCTATTTGGCAGAAAAGAGAAGTTGATAGAATGTTGAACTCAGAGTTGGGAAGACAGATATTAAAATCTTGTCTTTATTATTTGCTATGTTACCCACAGAAAGTGACTTAATCTCTCTCAGCCTTGGTTTGCTCATTTACAAAATGGAGATGATAATAGTACCTACCTCACATGGTTGTCATGAGAATCAAATGATATAACATATGGAAAATATTTTGTTAGATTTAAATATGTGTGTATGTATGTAGATTTGTATATATGGGGGGGGCTAGTCGTTGTTATTGACTAAAAGATAAATAATATTACTAAGTGGAAGTCACTTCCTTTTTATTAAGTACTTGATTGCAGAATTGGGTGTGTGTGTGGGGGGGGTCATTTATATAAAGAACACTGTGAAAAATCAGCCTGAAAAGGAATATAGCTTCTTATACAAAATATCGAGATGAACCACAGATGGAGATGAACCATGGATGGAGATGAACTTTAGAAAGTCCTAAGGACGAAACCAGATCAGCCCCTCAGATAAATATTATCAGGACACTCATCTGTAGGTAGTGCACTGGGTTAGACATAATTGCAGTGCATTGTGGTCTAGCCATTCATATGGATAGTCATGTTCATACCCATGACATTATCCATTCACATCCATAACAACTTTCAGAGTTTTGAAGGTTATAGGTGATAAAATGCAAGCTGAATAATTGTTTGAGGACTCCAAAAAGATTTTATAAGAACTATTGGGGTTATATCTGACAGAAAGGAGGAGTATTTGGGTTTCCCATCATAATAGAAATCATTGTTGTAGTTGGTGATGGTTGTATTTTTTGTTTGTCTTTACTTCTTATGAGGAGACCTTTATTTGAGACAGTTGAAGTTATAGGAGGAAGGAAGGAGCTACTCATGTGAAGAAAGAGCAGGATAAAAAGTTGAGAGCAAGAAGGATTGGGGACAGAAGAGTCAAAAGGGGACAAGATAAATTTCATGTAATAGATGATACCGAATCTAATAGGAAATGGACAAGAATTGGGTTTTTGTTTTTGTTTTGTTTTGTTTGTTTGCCTCAAGCCATCCTCAAAGGAAGAGAGACATTGCTTTACTAGATCTGATTGGCTAGAGAAAAGTCGATTCAGCTGAGAGAGCAGACTAAAGCCTTGATGAGCTATGGTAGATAATAGAATCTGAATAAAGGAGAGAGCTCAGTCCTGCTTCTGTGTGGAGAGCCATACAAGTTCAGTCTTTAGCACATTCTGCAATCTAACAGAAAGGCAACTCTCAGGTGTGTGTGGTTTGCCCTATATTTTCCTTTACACCTTAGAAAAGGAAAAGTCCTCACATCCCATAGGGAATATATGTGATTAGCTTATTATACTCCAAACTCAGTGGAATTGCTATTTCATTGAAAGAATATGATGCTCCTGTTTTAATAAAATGGTCCAAGCATAGAAGAAAAGGAGTTCCATCCAGCAGGAGAACTGTGAAGACCACAAGGGACCACAGAAAACAGAGAAGTGGTTTTGTCTAGCAGGTGGTATATGTGTATTCTACTCCTTAAGGTGACCAGGAAGTCAAGACTTTCTGTGTGGGCTTCAGTTGCCTAAATTTCTATGAGTGGCCACTCTTCTCTGACCTAGTAATTGGAGATGGATGGATTATGATCTTTCTGACTTTCTTATATTATTATCTTTCTGATTTTCACTTTCTCGAGAGCAAATTGTTTTCTTCCTTCTTGTCTATAAATATTTGATATTTAAGAGTAAATTGGTTTTTGACTCATTTTGTATTTCTTGGAAGCACAGTGATGGGAGCTTGCGTACTACAATGGCAAGTAGTTGAACTGTATTCCCCTCACTCCAGAACTTTGGGACCATAAGATTAAAAGTTTTATTTGGGTGACTGCTCCTTTAGACAAACATCTTTTCCTGTCAGAAGGAGTACAGTTGAGGTAACTAAGCCTCAAATAAGTCTAGAGATTGAATGAGTGCTTAGTAAGAATACATGCCATTAGAATGACCTATACCACTTCTAAACCTATGTTCCCAGTGAAACCAAAAAAAAGAGCAAAAGGACCTATATGTATACAAAATTTTATAGCAACTATTTTATGGGATTCCCAAACTAGAAACTAAGGAGATACCCTAGTAGGAAGTGGTTAACATGATATATGAGTATAATGGAATATTATTTGCCAAAAGAAATGGAAAGTTTGTTGGAAGTCTATAAACTGATGCAAAATAAATTGAGCAGAAGTAGGGGAACCATCTATACAAATTTAGATAGAAAAACAACTTTGAAAAAAATTTACAACTCAAGTCAATGCTTTGATAAGCCACAAGTCCAGAAAATGAATATAAAACATGGTTTTCACTTTATGCTACAGAGGGGATAAACTTAAAATGTAAAGCACAACAGACCTTTTGGAGCAAGCTCAACTGGGAATTTGTTTTGCTCAACAACGAATGTTATAATGAGAGTTTTCTTGCTGGTGATGTTGTTTAGGGGATAGTAAGAGTGATAAATTATGAATACATGTAAAAATAAATAATTTTTAAGAATTAAGGGTCACAGCAGTGTTTCTACTGGGCCTATATCCCAAAGAGATTTTAAAGGAGTGAAAGGGACCCACATGTGCAAAAATGTTTGTGGCAGCCCTTTTTGTAGTGGCAAGAAACCGGAAATTGAAAAGATGCCCATCAATTGGAGAATGGCTGAATAAATTATGGTATATGAATGTTATGGAATATTATTGTTCTGGAAGAAATGACCAACAGGAGGATTTCAGAGAGGATTGGAGAGACTTGCATGAACTGATGATGCTGAGTGAAATCAGCAGAACCAGGAGAACATTATACACAGCAACAAGAATATACGATGATCAATTTTGATGGACATGGTTCTCTTCAACAATGATGTGATTCAAACCAGTTGTTCTGCGATGAAGATAGTCATATACATCCAGAGAGAGGCCTGTGGGAACTGAGAGTGAACCACCACACAGCATTTTAACGCTTTCTGTGAATATTTCCATGCATTTTGTTTTCTTTCTTAGGTTGTGTTTTCCTTCTTCTCTTTCTAGATCTGATGTTTCTTGTGCAGTAAGATAACTGTATAAATATGTATACATGTATTGTATTTGTCATATAATTTATCCTATTTAGCATGTATTAGATTACCTGTCATCTAGGGGTGGGAGTAGGGGGGAAGGAGGGGAAAAGCTTGGGAAAAAAAGTTTTTGCAAAGGTCAGTGTTGAAAGGTCACTCATATGTTTTGTAAATAAAAAGCTTTATATGAAAAAAAAATCTACGCAAACTAGAGAGATCCTATTAATAGTGCTAGGCCATAAACACAAACCTCATCTTCATATTGTAAATAAATAACAATTCCTCATCTTTATACTTTAAAAAAAAGAATTAAGGGTCAGCGCTGTATTTTTTTTCTATGAGCTGAAAAGGTAGATTGAAGTCATGTAATGAAGAACTTTCTATTCTAAACAAAAAGTTCATGTTACAACCCAAAGATGGCGAGCCACTGGAGATAATGATCACATCCTTGACTGTCACTTTTGCCCTGAAATATTTAAGTGAAAATTTGGCCAGATGAAAGTGGCTTTAAGTGAACAATTAATGAATGTGTTTGAATGATGAACCTCATTCCCCTCCAAAAACATGTTGTGAACAATGCTTTGGAACAACAAGTCCCAAGAGAGTCTCCCTTCAACACTGCCAAGTTTTTCATCTGATTACTAGAATCAGCAAGCCATTGATGGAGGCAAAATTCCAATTGGCAGATATGTTCCTAGCTCATTCTTTTCAAGATAACCAATACTAACTGCATCTCAAAAGTGTCAAATTCAACAGATTTCCACTGTCCCAGTAAAACTTGGAGAGGAAGCCATAATTCATTATTGAGGTCTCCAAACATTATGGAAAACCTAGGTTATTAGGAAGTGGCTAAATTTAGGGGGGAGGATAATGGCATGATATTTATTATGCCATAAGAAATGAGAGTTTCAGAGGAAAAAGGGTAGACCTCTATGAACTGATTCAGAGCAAATTGCGCAGAGAAAGGAAAATAATTTATACGATGATGACATTACAGAGAAAAACTGTGGAAAACTTGAGAAACTCTAGTCAATGTATTGATGAATCACAAGTCCAGAAAACTAAAGATATCACTCACCATAGAAGTGATAACTTAAAATGCAGAAAGACAGACATTTTGGAGCAAATTCAACCGGAAATTTGTTCAAATCATAGTCTTGTATGACCATTAGCAAGGCAGCTAAATTCTCTGGACATCCTTGTCATTATCTGTTGAGCAAGGGAGTATTAGATCTCTGTGGTCCCATCCAGGGCTACATTTTATGAGACTTAGATATCTTTGGATTAGACAGGTGTCTAGGTAGGTTGCCGGAATGAGTCTGTTCCAGCAAAGTGGATTAGATTTCCAGAAGGTGAATTCTTCTTTTCTATTTACCCTCCAATGGAAAATGAGAGATGTGCTTCTCCTGGGAAGTTCTCCTGTACCTTTATTAAGGATATCTTAGAAATAGGTTGTCCTGATAGAATTTTGTAGAAATCTTTAGAAGCTTCAGGAATCTTGCATCTCACTTTGAATATTAGCTGGTCTCCTTTTGAACATTAGTTTCTCCCTTTACCCTAAAAAAAATTCCTCCTCATACTGGAGATCCCTGAATCCAGATTCCTAAAGTCTATTCCCATTCTGTCCCACTTTTCCCTCCTACCTTTTGCCCCTAAAATTATATTAAATGATAGATTTCACTGGCAGTTATTTCATTCATTTAATAACTATTTATAATGCAAATCAAGACAACCCTGAGATACCACTTCACACCTGTCAGATTGGCTAAAATGACAGGAAAAGTTAATGATGAATGTTGGAGGGGCTGTGGGAGGGCTGGGACACTGATGCATTGTTGGTGGAGCTGTGAACAGATACAGCCATTCTGGAGAACAATTTGGAGCTATGCTCAAAAAGTTATCAAACTGTGCATACCCTTTGACCCAGCAGCATTTCTATTGGGCTTATATCCCAAAGAAATCATAAAGGAAGGAAAAGGCCCCACATGTGCAAGAATGTTTGTGGCAGCCCTTTTTGTAGTGGCTAGAAACTGGAAATTGAATAGATGCCCTTCAATTGGAGAATGGCTGAATAAATTATGGTATATGAATGTTATGGAATATTATTGTTCTGTAAGAAATGACCAGCAAGATGATTTCAGAGAGGCCTGGAGAGACTTACATGAACTGATGCTGAGTGAAATGAGCAGAACCAGGAGATCATTATACACGGCAACAACAGTACTATATGATGATCAATTCTGATGGACATGGCTCTCTTCAACAATGAAATGTGTCAAACCACCTCCAATTGTTCACTGAAGAAAGCCATATACACCCAGAGAGAGGGATGCGAAATGTGGACCACGACATAACATTCTCATACTCCTTGATTGATGTTTGCTTACATTGTGTTTCCTTTATCTGATATATCGTTTGTGTAGATAAGATTTTTCTTGCACACCAATGATAAGTTTGGAAATATGTATACATATATTCGATTTGCCAATATTTTAACATAATTAACATGTAGTGGATATCCTGCCATCTAGGGGAGGGGTGGGGAGTTGGGGGGGAAAATTTGTAACGAAAAGCTATGTAAGGGTTATTGTTGAAGAATTACCCACACATATGTTATGCAAATAAAATAAAATTAAAAAAAAAACTATTTATTAAACACCTGGTGACCTGGTGTATGTCAAGTACTAGGTCTCTGCACCCAGGACACAGAGATAAAAATGGAATCTTCTCTACCCTAGGAAGATTATATTTTCCATAAAGGGATATGGAAGGTCACCAGATAAGTATATGTACAACATATACAAATTAAATATGATGTAATTTGGGTAGAAACTACCAATTGAGCAGTATTAGGAAAGTCTTCATGGAGCTGAGTTTTTGAATGATGCTAGATATTCTAAGAAATGGGATGCTAGAAGCTCATTCACACATGGGGGATGGGTGCCCAGTGTAAAGAAACTGAAGAAAGGAGGAAGAGAAAGAACAGAAAGCAGTTTGTCTGTACTAGAGTGTGTAAGGGGAATAATGTGTGATGAGCCTTCTGTATTAACTGAGCCAGATTGTGAAGTGCTCTAATTGCTGAATGGAGAAATTAGCATTTTTATTTTAGAGGCAATAGAAGCCATTAAAGCATCTGGACCAAGGAAATGACCAGACCATAGCTTTAAGAATGGCAATTTAGCAACTGTGTGGAGAATATATTGGAAAGAGGAGATAAACAAGACAGCCAGCACACCTAGAATGGTGCTAGTTCATAATGGTTCAGATACTTGGTCATGCAAGTGGAGAAATGGTAACAGAAGGAAGGCATATTGTGAAGGTAGACAGTAAGTGTTGGCAACTTCTTGAAACATGAAAGAATAGAGAAAGCAGACTGGAGAATGACTTGAAGATTATAAAACTGGGTAACTAGAAGGATGAAAGTGTCCTCAACAGAAATGGCTTTTGGAGGCTTGGAGGAGGGAAGATAGGGAATACTGAATCTTATTTTCTACATGTCAAATTTGAGATGCCAGTGGAACATGCAGCTGGAAAATCCCCATAGGCAGGGGTGCTCGGGAGATATAAAGGTCTCAGAGGCCTTTTCTGATTCATTCCCACCAACTGTCTTATTCTGCCAAGATTACCCTTTATCTCTTTTCTATATGTTCTTCCATTCTATCTATCTATCTATCTATCTATCTATCTATCTATCTATCTGTCTGTCTGTCTGTCTGTCTGTCTAATCAATCTATCTAACATCTCTTCTATCTATCTAATTATCAATCATCAATTGATCTGTGTATCTATCTATCCTGTCTCTCTCTCAACCCATCCATCCATCTATCTATGTAACATTTAATTATCCTATCTCTCCATCTATCTACCCATCTTATCTAACTTTCAATCCATCCATCAATTTATGTATCTATCTATCTATCTACTTATCCTATCTATCTCTCAATCTATCCATCATCTATCTATCTGCCATCCATCATCATCTATTTGTCTATGTGTCTATCTATACTACCTTCTACCACCTATCAATCTCTCAATATATCCATCTATCTATCTAACATGTATCCTGTCTACATTTCTATCTATTTCTCAATCTATCTATTTTCTATCATCTATTAACTGACCTATGGATGCAAATTTAAATATATCTACAACATGAAGATGTAAGGTTTGACTCTCACTATCCTTCTGTTATCTGGCTTATACTCATTCACCTGCTCTCACACTGGCTGCTCGAAGATCCAAGAGGGAGGTATGCCATTCTGCTCCATCCCCAAGTCTCAGATTCTGAGGGGTAACCTTGGTATGGGCAGGATACACTGCATCTACTTATCACTATAGATCCTGAGTCTGTGCCATTATACCTTCCATTCAAAGATGAAATCAATCACCATGTCACCATTCAACAACAGCAGCAACAATCTTTGCTTAATGATAAACCAAAAGCAATAATAATAATAATGTCCAATAGAAAATAGTAATATTAGCAAAAATCTAAGAGTTCATCCATAAATCTGGGTCACTTCTTCAGCCAATACACATAATGTGGGAGTGTATCTATAGGGAAAAGGGGGCCCTTCTAGGACATTTTATGAGAAGGGAAATTCATGTGTCCAGGATAATTAGTGAGTCTAGACAGCAGGCCTTGATGTCACTGGATTTTGTAATGAAAAAGTCTGAACCACATATTTCCTCCTTTAAAAAAATACCTTATCTCTGATTTCTGCATCTCTTCTGATTCTGACAGTTTCATTGGTTAAAGCCATTTCTGTGTTCCCCTTGGGCTGTTAAAGCAATGACATACTCTTCTTGCAAACATCTTTACTAGGCACATGCTTTCAATGACAAGCAGTTGCCTTAAGCCAGAGAACTATCACTAGAAGATCACTGAAGATGTTCTTGCTGTTTCTTTCTGAATATGTTCACACATACACATCCAACACCAACTATCATGGAGGCTCTGCTTGGTCTCTTTCCATTATCTGCTGCTTGAACCCATCTTTCCACATTTTAACTCATCCTTCCTTCAGACATCAGATTGATCTGCCTAAGGTACACGTCACCTTCCTATTCCCATTACCTCCAAAATCAAATAGAAGATGTTGTGTTTTGTTTTTGAAAATCTTCATAACTTTGCTCCTTCATGATCTACTTCTTGTTTCTTAAACATGACGCTTAGATCTTATTCAAAGTCCATTTCCTCCTTCCTGAAATATTCTCCCTCCTCACCTCTGCGTCCTTAATTTCCCAGAATCCTTTAAGACTAAACCCAAATTCTTTCTATAAGAGACCTTCCCCTATCTTTCCTTCCCTCTCTTCTTCCTCCTTGTGCCTTATCTCTTAAATGTCTGTGTTCTTTTTATGAAAAAGTCTGAACCACACCCTTCTTGCTACAAAAAATAACTTCTTTTTGATAATCTGCATCTCTTTTTCACCCATTTACATTACATATACACACATTTGTACACACATATATCTTGGATGCCTCTAGTTGTTTGCATGTTGCCTCCCCATCAGAATGTGATCTCTCTGAAGGCAGGAAGAGTGTTTTTTCTTTTTCTATATTCCCAGCACTTCATAAATGCCCCATTGCCTGATCATTTAACTAAACTGGCTAACTACTCAGATCGCTTGTGAGGCTCTGAGGGATTTCTACTTTTCAAGTTGTAGGTTGTAGTAGAATTATATAATACACAACTTTTCCCTGGCCAGTCCTTCAAAGAGCAGAGAATTCTGCTTGTCCAATCAGGTGGCAGCAAAACTGTGCCTCTGTTCACAGCAAAGCAGATGCAAAGCTGGGGTTTCCCTCTTTGTTTTTTCTTTGGTTAGGTGTTTGGTTGTCCTTCATTCTGGACTTCAAAAAGATGAAGCTATGAATCAGATTTAAGAGAGGGAGATCTATCTTCTCCAGAGTCATGTGGGTCCAGTGTCAAGCTGTTGATTAGGACAACTGGAGATGGTCCTGGATGCAGTGGGCGACCTTGTTTTGTTTTATTTTTTTTTTTAACAGATCTCAGTTTTACTGAGGAAATACTCACTGGATTATTAAGACTGGGTAAGAAATGAGACAAAAAATGACCTCTTTTACCTAGTCAAAAGCCAAAAAAAAACAAAAACAAAAACAAAAACAACAACAAAAAAAACTTCTACAACCAACTAGGATAGTTAAGTGCTCTGTAGGCACCCTGTGAGCTTTCTTCTCTCTGGAACTACAGGTGGTGTTAGGAAGCAACAAACTATGAAGATTTTAAATTGCTCGTCATGGGTATCAACACAAATACTGGAGTGCTGCATATTGGGGAAAAGTAATTTTTACTGATGAAACTCATTTTTTGATTCAAGGCCATAACAATATCATAGTCAGATGAATCTGTAAGATATGGGAAACTTCATTAGATCGCAAAATATCCATCCAGAAAAAGAAAGAAGAATATTTGTTTATATGGTTTTTAATTCCAGTGAGCCTAAAAGTCCTGTATCTGATGCACTGACAAATGAGAAACAAAATTGTTTTAGAATTACAGAAATTCTTACATGGAGATAGGAAATGATCCTGCACCAGGCTACTTGTTACAGAAGCTTATAAAGTTTCTCAAAGAGATAGGGATACGTAAGGTTTTAATAACCTGAAATGGGATACTGACTTGAATCTCATTGAAAAATCATGGGCTACAGTAATGCTGACAAATGTTTGAAAACAGCAACCAAAAGAAAAATCAAACTGTACACAAGGATATATATTTTTAGTGTAATCTGTAATGATATTTTCCCTATTATTTTCTTAAGTCTACACAATCAATGAAACAATAAATAAAGCCCTGATTTATAGTGTTTGTCAAGGTGTAAATGCTCACACTGAACATTTACCAATAAGGTCTCCTAAGGGTAGGAGCTCGTTCCAGCATGGCACTAGCTATAGACAAGTCTAGACATCTACAAATGGATGCTTATCAAAGGAGTATTTATTTGTCAATGCAGTGTGCGGTTTCATGACAAAGATTTAGAGATTATCTTGTGAAATTCATGGCAAACTAAAGGGGGAAAATGATTGAAACAAGTAGATGATATTATATTTAAAAAACTTTTCTTAAAAATAGTGTTAAGTGCCCAAAATGCATTTTGTTATAGTTAATTTACACACTAGCATATGTACTGTGGTGCTTTCTATATAGGACTATATTATACTGTAGGAGTACTGGTAGGGGAGTAACATGATGTAATCAATAGAGTGAGGTGAAATCAGGGAGATCTGAGTTCAAATCCTGATTTTAATACTTCCTGGCTATATAATTCTGGGCAAGACTTCTGTGCCTCAGAAAAATGGCTTAAATTTTAGGATTGCAAAGTAGGAAGGAACCTTAAATGTCACCCTAGTTAACTGAAAGATTTATTTATTAAATTTAGAGATTAGAAAACTGAAGTCAGAGAGACATGATTGACCAAGGTCATATAGCTAGTAAGTACAATGACCATGCCCACTGAACTCTTTCCACTGTACGATAGTAGTTTAATGTCCTTTTAAAGATGAAGACAGACCCAGAGGAGTTAAGCAAATAGCCCACTTTCACAAATATTAAGTGGCTACAGAAAGGAGGTTGGGATGGTAAAAGGTGTTATAAATTTGTAGGTGTTTGGGTTCAACTTCTGGCAGCAATGAATATCTTTGGCAATTTACTTTTTAATTCTCTTTTTTTTTTTTTTTTTGCTGAGGCAATTGGGGTTAAGTGACTTGCCCAGGGTCACACAGCTGGGAAGTGTCAAGAGTCTGAGGGCAGATTTGAACTCAGGTCTTCCTGACTTCAGGGCTGGTATTATCCACTATACCACCTAGCTGCCCCTTACTTTTTCATTCTTGACCTCAGTTTTCTCATCTGTAAAATGATAGGAGTGTACTATTCTACCTTTAATCTCTCAACTGGTTCTTACATTATATCTACTAAGGGAAAGCTTCTTAAACTGTGAGTCAAAACCCCATTGAATGTAGGAGTCTCGAAAAATATTCCACCAAGATTTTTAAGTCTTTATGTAAAAATAAATAAGCACATCTATCTCATTAAAATTGCTTTCATCTTTGAAAAATGGCAAAATTATATGTATACCAAAGAATTGTTTTAAAATAAATTTATGATTTATTTCCAGCAAATGTTTGATTTGCATACCTAATTTATGTACCTTTATACCAATATACCTGGGTTATATAAAAATTTCTCATAAGAAAAGGAGATCACAATCTGTTTTTGTGAAAGCTTTTTTTTTTTTTATCAGAGACAAGTTAGTGGCTCAGTGGATTGAATTATTGGGCCTGGAGCCAAGAAAACCTGAGTTCAAATCGGAACTCAGATCCTTAGCAATGTGACCCTGGGCAAGGCACTTAATCCTGTTTGCCTCAGTTTTCTCATCTGGAAAATGATCTGGAAAAGGAAAGGGCAAACTACTCCAGTATTTTTACTGGCTACTTTACCCCATATGGAGCCACAAAGAATTGGACACAGTTGAACAACAACAATTTTCTTCATTAGGGGAGTTTCCTCCTACTGCCATTGAAAACTTGATTTCATCAGTGCTGAGAACCCCCTCCACTGATCTAGAAGTCTTTGTAGGTAACTGAAATGACTTGCCCATTGATCCTATCGATATTTGGATCCACAGCCTTTTTAGAATCTTATAGGATACAGGGGCCCCTGAGATCTGTTGTTCAATTATTTTAGTTGTGACTGATTATTTGTGATCCATTTGGAGCTCAATAAGGAAATGGAGACTGAGAGATTAGTTAAGTTACTTACCAGTAAGGGTCTTGAGATAGGTTGTGTCTTTTTGACTCCAAGAATAACACCCTAAAATAACACTCCAAGAATAACAGACCTGGCAGTCTCATTCTATACTTTTATAAAAAATGAGCTTTATTGATATAAGGAACTCCTAGTGAGGAATTGCCTCTAGAAAAACAAATTAACACCATCTCCAAATCTAATAGTCTAGAGAATTATCTGGGGGACTAAGTGACTTATCTGACATGTCACTGAAGTCACTCCCTGACTTCACTGAAAGCCCCTTAACCATTATGCTCTCCTGCCTCGTGATAGCCCATTAGGCTGCATTATTAGAAAGGTATGAGTCAGAGTACAGAGGTAAGAGTCATGCTATCATATCACCAGATTAAAGGATATCTGGAGCCATGGATCTTGTCCTGGAGACCACCTTTAAGGATAAAAGTTAGCAATCTAGACTGTTCTGAAGAGGGTAGCCTGCTTTGTGACAAGGAAATATGGAGACAGCTCTCATGTCCAAGCTCTGTGTGACTTTGAGTCAGTACCTTGACTATTCAAAGATTCAGCTTCCTCATCTTTCAAATGATCATCGTTACTATTTGTCTTCCAAGTGTTGGCAAGATAACATTTGAGACCCTTTTCTGCTCTAGGTCAGTCATCATGATGAGCAATGAGGGGCTTCACTGCCAAGAATCATTTGAAGTAATTGGGGATATTTGGAAGGGAAAAGTCAAGTTCTAGGGCAGAGATTCTTAATTTGGAGTCTATGAACTGTTAATTTCATTTTCTTCAATATATTGATAATTAGATTTCAACATAATTGTTTCCCATTGTAATCTTATTTATTTTATACATTTAAAAACATTATTCTGAGAAGGGCTTTACAAGCTTCAATAAAGAGGTTCATCTCTCTCTCTCTCTCTCCC
>JAJPUD010013651.1:0-23184 GCA_023553655.1 Myrmecobius fasciatus
CCCCCCCCCACTTACCCATAACTCCCTCTCCCCTCAGGCAGGTGCACCCTGACTAGACAGCAGATATGACTGAAGCGCTGGAAATAAAGCCTCGAGTCTATTTCATTCAAGGTCATCCTCTGGTTTTTGATCGTTTGAATCGGAAATTGTATTCGGCTTAAGAACCATAAACTTGTTTAAACTATGAATCGGCTGGGTGGGAAAATGGAAGACTAATGAATCTGGTACCACAAATCTGTGTTCAAATATAGCTTTAAATAAAGCTCTGAAAGACGTTTAGTAACTCCCGGTCAGCTGTTGTAGCGTCACATTCTGTTTCCTTGGACACCAAAGTCAGTCTTTCACACACTGGTAAACTCTAGACAAGTCATTCTGTAGGCCCCATTTTCCATTGCTGTAAAATAGAAATCATAATAGCATTTACTTCAAAGAGATGTTGTGAAGATCCAGTAAAATACTATTTATAAAGGCTCTTGTTCCTACCTTTTCAAGACAGCTAAGTGGATCAGTGGATAGTGTGGATTTTGAATCAGGCAGATCTGACTTGAATCCTGCCACAGATACTTACTAAGTGTGTCTGCTTCAGTTTACTCATGTTCAAAATGAGCTGGAGAAGGAAATGGCAAAGCACTCCAGCATGTCTGCTAAGATTTTAGATGTACTGGAGCTCTTGGATTTTGGAGAGGGAAAGCTCAAAGCAGAGAGAGGTCTCAGAATCATTCATATTTATGGTAAAAAAAAAAAAAGCAGAAAATGCTACAGTGGATTGAGAGTGCCAGATCCCAGGTTCTAATTCAAGCTCTGAAACCTTAAGCTTGGGCGGTTGACTTGTCTGGCTCTCAGTTTCTTTGTCTATAAAAATCTGTTCATCTCTCTGGTCATTTGACCCATATTATCCTAGCATTGTTTCCAGAGAGCACCTTGTCCATTCCTAACTCTTGAATATAGATTTGCTTACAGAGGACATTTATGCTCTTTTTTAGCTTGACTGTTTAACCTTCTTTTCAGTAGCAAGAAA
Organism: Myrmecobius fasciatus; assembly: GCA_023553655.1. Classification (NCBI taxonomy): domain Eukaryota; kingdom Metazoa; phylum Chordata; class Mammalia; order Dasyuromorphia; family Myrmecobiidae; genus Myrmecobius; species Myrmecobius fasciatus. The sequence goes on from JAJPUD010013651.1 coordinate 1,019, forward strand.
TATTCCTTTGTGGGACTTCCTTGTCCCCCTTCAAGCCAATACCCTGTGTTATTTTGCTTGCCAAAGGATGATTATTCACCAGGAGGAATGCTCCCTCTCCTCAGTCACAAAGCGGAGACCTGTAACTTTAAGAAGCCTTCTCTGAGCTCTGCTCTTATTAGCTGATGACCTGAGGCTAGCAGGCATTTGACTGTTTCCTCCATCTCCTCCTCTGTAAAATGTGGGAGTTAAGCTTGATAAGTGATAATATTATTTCTAATAATACCAATTATGTAGCACTTTTAAGGTCAGCAAAACTTTGACATAAATAATCTCACTTGAGGTCTCCTTCAGCTGTTAATCAGAGTTCCTAAAAACTTAACCACATTTCTCAGTGAAATTTTCACTCCACTCATCAAGAAATGTTTATCTAACATCCCCTCGTATGCAGCACAAACAGTCCGATATAGTCTTTGCTGTCACAGGGTTGATGACCCAAGGTAGACAGACAGCATTGTTAGAGTGACTTGAAGAATGGAAAGCTATGAGCACCGCTTTTGATAGCTAGTCAGCATGGTTCTGTAGAGTACAGGAGCCCATGGGCCTGGAAAAATCAGCTTTCCGTTCTTTTGATGGGGTGAGGTCCATTGGACGACTTGGTTGTTTTTCAAGAGTTGTTTGTCCGAAGTATGAACTATAACATGGTACATTGACCGGAGGAACAGGACACCCATGATAAAGCATCGAGAATGCATCCAGTGAAGTGGGGGTTATCTTAGCAAAAGACTCTCGGCACAAATGTGCTTGAAGAGGGGAAAAGGTGGTCTGAGTTGTAGCAGGAAACCTGAGGGAAGTAAGTTAAGGCCATCTGATAGGAGGCTTACAAAAGTAGAAGGAAAGCTGAAATGGACAGTTTTGACCCCATTTGGAGTCTTCTTAGCAAAGACACTGGAGTGCTCTGGCATTTCCTTCTCCAGCTCATTTTACACTTTACATTTTACTTCACCTGTATCTGCCTCGGTTTCCTCATCTGTAAAATGAGGGTTAATAATAGCACCTACCCTATTGAGTTGCCAGGAGCATCATATGGAATAATCTTTGTAAAGACTTTAGCACAGTGTCTCACACCTATGACTGCTATACAAATATTAGCTATTTTAGCTATACTTATTTTGCTTAAGCATAAAGCTGTGTCTTTTCCCTGCTCAACAAACATTCAATGACTGTGGCCTCTTGCATCAATAAATATAAGCCCCTCTGTTTGTCTTTTAAAGCCCTGTGCAGTCCAGCAGCTCCCTCCCTTTCAGACCTTATTCAGGGGTCCTTTGCTTCCATGCTCTAGCCAAGGTCGTTGTCCTCCACAGTTAACACGCCATCTCTTCTCCACCCTTGTCCTCTTACCATCCATTATTTCCCTAGTGGACTTACTGTTCACTCCTGTCTCTTAAAATACCTTACTTTTTTCAAGACTCTTTGCCAGGTGCAGAACTCCAGGCCCAGAGTCAGGAAGACCTGATTGCAAATGTGACCTTGGGCACTTATTTGCTGTATGACTCTAGGCAAGTCACTTACCTCTGTTTGCCTCATCATCCTCAACTGTAAAAATGGGGGGAAAGCAAAACTTTCCACTCAGAGTTATTGTAAGGATCAAATGAGATAATAATTGTAAAAAAAGAACTTAGCGTCATGCCTGGCACATTGGAGCCGCTATATACATGATTGTTTCCCTTTCTTTCTCTCTGTGTCCCAAGCCTTACTTGCCCCTCACAGTCACTAGTTCCTTTCTTTCCTGTACTACATGGTACTGATTTCTGTAGGTTTTATATATTTGCTGTACATATACTCCAAGTCATCTTGCTGGATATAATGTAAGCTTCATGATAGCAGGAGTTCATTCCTTTTTGTCTTTGTAATTCAGGGGCAAGCACAATGCCTGGCACTTAATAAATCTTGCTTGAATTGCTTAGAATTCAGATATAGAATATAGAAATAAATGAAATAAAATAAAACTAATAGGAATGCAATTTAAAAAACGGGAAAGCTGTATGATCTTGGGAACTGGTAAATATTCTAATGAGCTCATGCTTACTTTTCTCAAATTCAAGACCTTTTATTGATACATTTTGTTTTAACATAAGCAGCATTTCTCTACATCTCCCCTCAAACAGAATACATTTCCCTATCCTAATAAAGTAAAACCTTAGAAGAGAGTGATTGCAAGTGATGGTACATCGTTTTCAACTTTCATAGTTTGATTTTTAGCATAAAGGAAAGATGAGTGCTTTAATATGGTACCAACATTGTCCTTTATTTTTGACTTGAATTTTGTTGTCTCCTTTGGTTTTCTTTATTTTTGTTATTGTAGTCGTCATGTATGTTGTTCTTTTGATTGCTTTCTCCCTACTGCTGTCTCATGCATTTTCATGACTTCACTCCCTCTGCAGATAGATGCATCTCAAATCTCTGTCTGCAGCCACGTATGGGAACTCCAGCCATAAGCCTTCAGTAGATGTCCAGATTTTTCTGTGTGATATCATAATCTCACCTCAAATAGTACACATCCCGAACTCAGCCCATCCTGTCTCCTCTAGAATGAATCCCACCCTCACCTTGCCCCCATTTTGGTCAATTGTACCATTCTCTACCCAGTTAGCAAGATGCTTTTCCTTCTCCTTCCTTCCCTATCAGTCACCAAAAAGTGAAATGGCTTCTTTACAATCTCTTGCTCCATTTCCATCCCAGCTTTCTCAAGTGCATGCAGACCTCTTCATCTGGTACTCCACTCTTAGCTTATTTCAGTAATCTGCTACCTGGCGTTCCTACTTCTAACCTCTCACCTTTCCAATCTATCTCCTATCCCTAGCTACCTAATGAATATTCTTAAAATACTGCTTTTTTTGCTACTGCATTATCAGGTGCTTTTTCATGACCTCCCCTGGTCTGCAGGATAACGTCCAGCATGTTGTTGAAGGGTCACCAAAATCTGTTCCCAACCTAACTAACCGTCTCACCTTATCCCGTCCTGCTACTGAGTGCAGGGTTTTTTTTACAGCTATCCAAGGGGAACCTTGTGTTCCAACAAAGCCAATCGCCTCATCGCCCTTCAAATACCCAATCCTTGAATCTTTTTCTTACTCTATATTCCTTATGCCTGGAATATCTTCTTTCTACTTTTCCACCAGGAGACTGTCTCATTTCATCTTCTCTGCTTGCTTTTCCCCATGACTCCAGCTCACAGCATCCCCTCCGCACCTAAAACTGTCTCCGGGAGCCCTTGCTATCTGGCTCACTCATTTGAGCATTTTATCATGTAATCCATAATTTTTTTTGTTTAACAGCTTAATGTCTGCATGTTTTATCTCCGTGATGGGATGATAGCTCCTCCAAGGTACAGACCATGTCTTCCACATCATCTAGCCAAATGATGGACACATAAATAATACTTGCTGACCTGAACTAACTTAAAGTTACTCTAGGGCTTCAAGTAAAGGGGTGGCCTGCACAGGTACTCCCGGAGCTTCACATGAGGAAACACGCTGAGTGACTTACCTGAGTATCCGGAATCTTGAGGTCAGTATGCGTGTCTTTGTTACGATGGCACGCCCGCAGACCTCAACAGTTCCTGGTTCTCCAGAAAGTGCCAGAAGGACACTGTTCAGGTAGGACCATGAGAACAAGCTCTCACCCTCCCCTACCCCTTCCTTCCACTTTCCTCCTAGACACACATGTAGTGATGCGCCGAGAAGGTATGGAAAGAACAAGGATTTGTTTAAGGTCACACAGGTAATAAATGGTTGGTCAACAAACCTTTAAATTTTTTGAGCTCCACTTTCCTTGCCTGTACAACAGGACTAATTAGACTTGCCTTACCTCGCGGGAATGGCTTTAGGAACATTTGACAATTAAAAAGTGCTTTATAGTCACAATGGTGGGGTAGGAAAAAGCATTTGGGTAGGATTTCTAAAATATAAGGCTGAGCTTGGGCTCTGGCACCAGCTGGTGTTACAGCTAGGGAGTTGCCACCGTGCCCAGAATGCTAGATCTGGAGTCAGATCCTAAATTCGAATCTGCCCTCAGATATTTACTAGTTGTGGAACCCTGGGCAAGTCACTTACCCTCTGTTAGCCTCAACTGTGAACCATACCCTTCTTTATGCCCTCTAAAGTATCCAGTGTGCAGTGTTAGGCAGTCACATATGCTGACTCTTTTTGGGTGTGGTTGAATGACCAACCTCGAATATGAAAGATGAGGTGTTGAGAGAGAGAGAGAGAGAGAGAGAGAGAGAGAGATGGGAGCTGTGCTGAATGGAGAACACAACAAGAGTGAAAAAGAAGCATTGTACCAGAATGGTCTCCAAGGGTTACTGGTTTGCAGATGTTGGGCCAGTGGTGGATCGCCTATCGTGATGTCCTAAAGGAACTCAGGGATAGAGTCAGGATGAAAAGGATCAGAAAGTAATACTGTATGTCAGAATGCTGTACGTTAGCAACTTGGTAGACACGCAATGTCCCTGACCAGTAGAGCACCCTCTGCAAAGAAACGTAATTAAGACAGTCATTTAATCATGAAGATGAAAATCTGATCAGGGGACATTAGACTGGAACACATTTGGTCCCCAAGTAAGGGGCAAACCTAGTGCTAGTGAGGGCTGAGGAAGTGATTTCCCAAACTGAGTAACTCACAAAGAGACTGACAGAAGAGAATAGTATGATTGGAAAACTACTTTTTTTGTGTGTGCAAGGAATTTGCCCTTAGTATTTTTCCAAAAGGCATGACCCAGCCAGTCCCTTAGTGTTAGCCATGCCTAGGTTTGGGTGAGTGGGGAAAGGGACTTGAAGAGTGAAATGCAATCACGAATTAATCTTAAAAGGAAATGATTTTGCAATTTTATAGCATCTGGTATTAAAACTTAAGCTATCAAATGAACAATAAAAATTTATATTGACTGACACTTCATGTTCAAAATCGAGGACCTTAAGAACATTCATTAGTACCAGAGAGGAATTTCAATAAAGAAATGAGTTGCCCTTAAGTACTGAAATACAAACTTGAAAATATGACAAAATAAATATTATGTCCCTCCATATGCTTAGCTAGCTATGGCTCAAGTCTAATCCTGTGTGCAATCTGCAAACATAAGTCATGTGCCAACACTCCCTCCACTTCAGTTTTTGCTTGTAGCCTTTTCAAGTTGAAGAATTTACCATCAGAATGGTAGCTGACTTGGGTTCCGTGTTCATCCTCATTGAAGGCCTTTGACAATATAGGTGAAAACATTATGCTAAAAAGCATGGGAGCAAACACACATCCTTGCTTCACTGCACTGGTGACTAGGAAAGCTTCCATTCGAATTACCTCAGGAAGATTCTCAAGCCACCCCCCACCCCAGCAGGATAAGGTACCAGACACTGAGGTCCTCTCTCAAGCTAAACCGCTGAGCTTTCCAGCTGTCCTGCAGAGAGCACAGCCCCGTGGGGCTGGCCACACTGTTCCAATGCCAAATGTACGCCTGCCAAAAGATTATTTATGGAGAACTCACACAGGGCAAGCGCTCACTAGGTGGTCAGGAAAAGGGATACCGGGACACTCTCGAGGTCTCTCTTAAGGACCTAAGGAATGTATGACACGGGCAACATTGGCAGGAGACCGCCCAGCATGGCTTGTTCTCGTCAGAGAAGGTGCTGACCTCTATAAGCAGAACTGAATTAGCTCAGAAGCAACCTGAGATGCGCAAAGTTAGAGTCCTCCCCCAAAATATTCATAGAGACTATGTGAGACAGAGCTTTTTGAGTTTATTTTGGTCTGATCAGCCACAGTCAGACACACTGTAGGCTTGACTCTGAGACTCGTCTCCTGTAGCCCTTACTACTGGGCTCACTCATTTTAGCGTTTTATTATGGAATTCCTTTTTGTTTAATAGCTTTAGGTCTGTATGTTTCATCTCAGTGATGAGATTGTAACTCCTCCTTCAAGGTAGAGACTCTGTGCCTGCCCATCTTGCACCTGTTTTGTGCATTCTCCAAAAGTAGCAGGGAGGCCCCTTGGATTAAACATCTGTCCTCTATAGGTCTCAATCTCCTCATCCCTAAAACAAAGAGGCTGGACTATGATGTCCTCCCGCCCTCTAAGCCCCAGGGTGCTGAGATAATGGATCTGCCATTGACTTTGCCCTCCCTTATAATTGCTCTCCTTTGTATAGAGTGTTAAATCCACTAATACTTTACAAACAGTATTTCATTTGATCTTCATAACAACCCTGTGAATTAGGTGCAATTATTAATCCCACAGAAGAGGAAATCAAGGTTTAGAGTAGTCAAGTGTCTGAGATGGAATCCGAACCCAAATTTGGTTCTGGCCTCAATCCTGCACTGCCTTTCTGTCCTTCGTTTTAACTAAGTATATAAACTTGGCAGAGTGATAGGGACAAATGTCACATGCAGGTGCCATGAAAGTAACCCGAATGCTCTGTGATCTCACCCATTTTAGTGCTCCCTTCAAAGAGAGAGAGAGGTGACAAGCTGCACACACACTTTCTCAACCTGTGCTGCTACTGTCCATGTCCTAGTCTAAACCCTCTCCAGAAGGCTGTCCCAGAAGGTCTGGGGGCCTTCTGCTAGATTGCTTGGCATTGCTAACATGGCTACCAGTGGCACATACACCCGCTCTCTCCATGGGTTAGTCATTGATGGCACTGCATGTTTATCCTCATGTCAGGCCTTTGACAAATTGGCTGAAAACTTTATGCTAAAAAGCCAATCTCTTTTTCTGATCGTAGAGTTTTTGATAATATACTTAATGCTACTTTTCCACATCCTTATTTACTTTATCATTGAGAACCTGCAAGCCACCTATGCCTTTATATATTATGCTTTAAAGTTCACAGAGCACTTTACATCTGTTATCTCATTGATAGCTACAAATATCAAGGAAATGCAATTCATTTCTGCCAGTAGTATATCCATTGTGGCTATAGATAACGATCTCCCATGTGATGAAAGTTGAGGATTTAGTTTTATTTTCTTTGCTGGAAATCTTTCGGGAAGTTATGTTGGGTTTTTTGAGCATATCTTTTACCACTATGATGCAGTACAAAGAATCCTGGACTGAGATGGACACATAGCAGAATCCTCCCCTTTCAATGATAAGCACTAGTATCTCTATAAAATTACCCTGAAATCCCTGAGATTTACTTGCCTCCATAATCTCTGCCCTGCTTACCTCTCAAACTGAGTTTTTTGAGGCCTCAGTGAGAGAAAGTAAGTGAAAGGTGAAGTGAATCACAAAGAGATCAATTGATTTGTGGACAGCTGCCTTTTAAAATGCATTTTAAGTGCTTATTTTCCACAAACCAAAAATAAATAAAAATTAAAAGAAAAACCCACCTCGGACTCAAATTTAAGCCTATATCTAAATCATGCAATTCATTAGAAAGGTTTTCCCTGAGATGTGACTATAAATGAGTAATATAGCTTTCCAAGTACTGGCTATTCCAGCAATGGACATAGGATTGTGTATGGCACAGTGCCTCCTAGGGATGCTGGATATTCTTTTTAAAAAATCCTAGAATGTCCTGAATTGTCCCTTCTTACACATCTTGGGATCAAGATAATGAATCAGAGGGCAATGACTTGGAGAAACCACAGGTTTGAAGTTTGGTATCAATTTGGAATAATGGATTTCTTGATCATGCCGTGAATTCCCAATAGCCCTTGTTGAGGCTCATCTACAATGGTTCGATTGATTTGCATCTTCTCTGTAATCTAGCAAGTGGTATGACTCTCATATTATAGATGTACAGATACTGATGTGCAGAAATGGGGAAACTTCTGTTAAGAAATTGATGATTACAAAGCACGAATGAGTCTAAGCAAAAGATTTGCTTTTTTCTCTATTGTGGAAAGAACTTATCTGAACCTTATTTTAGTTCTCAGTGGTATACTGTCCTGATCCAAATATGCCAAATATAATATTTATATTCCAAGCATCCACGAGAACCATTACCTTAATTTCCTAGGCCTCCCAATCAAAAGGTACAGATGATTTCTAAGGTAAGAGTCATTTGTTTTCATTCAGGAAAACCTTTTAACTTGCCTTTGCAGTCAATTAATCTGTCAAACTGATAAAATAGTCCTTTGTACTCCCAGTCCTCTTCCTGTGCATATAAGCTCGTATTTAAATCAGTTTGAAATAGTATGCTTCTACTTTTCATTTCCTCTTCATTCTCATAGCATTGTAGTTTTACGACTTGTTCTTGGCTGACTTAAAATATTGATTTTATAAAATATGATATCCTCAAAGAGGATTGCCTTATCTTCAGTAGATTACTAATTGATTTAAGCCATATAGAACTTCTCTTTCTTGTTGATTTCTTCACTCCATAAATTCCATCTTTCCATCTGACAATTGTGATCTACCGATCATTGAAATGTATACTTAAATGTCAGACCTTTGTTCCATGTCATTTTTTTTTACAATGGAAAAGACCTAGTCAGGCATTCAGAACTTCCTTTTCTTTTTAACTTTATGTTCCAAGATCCTCTGATGGCTTCAAGATCAGTGGTCTTAAGTGATTTAAACAGGTGTTTTCCTGTCCATTCTTTAGTACATCATTGCTTCAGATGTTGAATTGTTCATCAGCAGCCTCGGTCATCTGTTGGATCATGACATTTATTCTCTCTCCATATTGGCACAAATTTAGATAATGTGCCTTTTTGAATTGAAGATATTGACTGTAATCACATTACTACCACTCTTTGTAATCAACTGAGTATCCTCAGTAAACTAATCCTAGCTGTTGAGAGCATGTGATTAACTTCTCCAAATGTCAATATAGAGTGTAAGAACCGCATCCATAGGAATGTTCTTGAATGTTATTGACATTCTCAGAGGCAGAGACATTTGATTTGCACAATACACCTTCCATCTTACTTCTGCATTTCATTGCATTTTATATGAATGTGTGCTTATGTTTTTTTTTTATAAACATGTACATAAAACGAATTTGTTAGACATACTTAAGTATTGTCCAACCAGCAGCCCTTTGTTGAATGACTATGTTGGGGGTGGGCGGGGTGGTTGCTGCATTCAAGATTTACTTTAACTGAATTGGTAAATTTAACAACATATTAAGATTTTATACAAAATCTGAGTGGAATGAAATTATAGAAAATGTCCGACCTGATAAAATTTTGATGACTTGGGAGGCCATTTGAGGATTATTTTACTATGGAAAGGAGAAACGATATTTGAAAACCTTAGTTTCAACCAATTTGTAAAATCCATAGATTACTGAGTTTGTAAATACACATTAATATATAAGAACAAAATACATAATGGAACATAAACAATTAATTTCTATTAATGAAAGAAAAGCCTCAAGTGGGTCAGTTAAAAAAAATTCTATTATACTTGTGTCCACTTTTGCTACAAGGGGATTTTAAGGATCGTCTCTTTTCCCCTTATCACAACAGATGCTTATTTAGCTATTGATAGAGCAGATATACTCAGTTGCAGAAGGCATGGGGAATTTTTTTCAAAGTCATTTAATTTCAAAATAATGACTCTGAAACATGTATTTTAAGTAAAATGGAATACACATGTCCCAATATGTTTGAGCCACTGTATCACTTGAGGAAATGCAAAAGTAATTGTAGATTAAGGCAGAGAATCAAATTAAATTTCACGGGTATGCTGATGAAATTTTAACATGTTTTACTAGTGGTCAGACTGAAAATCTCCCTGCTCAAATACATTTATTCCAAGTTCTTATCAGTGCTCTAAGTTAGATAATGATAAAAGAATATGGATTTTTAAGTATTTATTTATGGTCCTCGGCTCAAAAAATTGCCCTCCATACTCTTGTCTGAGAATGGCTTTAGTGGGAATTTATTTTCAATCTATTGTATCTTTTCAAAAACTTTTACCATTGAAGAACAGATTGCTGATATTAAACAGATATTAAAAGGTGTGAAATATCTGAATGCCCTCAAATTTTTTTAAATGAACGCTTTGGCTACCTCAGAAATGTATTTGAAAAATACCTCCTTTATTAAATTTTCTAAATCAAATATCCAAAGTCATGCATTAAAGCAATTTCTCCAGAGAGGGTCTCACAAGGTTTCAATTGTCTTAACACCTTGAGCACTGTTCTCTGAACACCTTAAAGAGCTAGTTGACAATTGAATTGAGCTTGGGATATGTAGTAGGCCATGGGGGTATCCATCCTGGGCTAAGGGAGCTGGAGGATCTCCCTTCTCTTCAGGTGCCTTTCTCAGGTCCTTCTTCTCAGCTTTTTTCTGAGCTTTGCTTTTGAATTTATGTCATCCTGTGAAAGGCTGGCCTAAAATACCTTAAAGTCACATTCCATCTCGTATATGGTCCGGCACAAACTACTTGAAAATAATCATTTTGTAGATACAGCAACAGTTTAGAAATTTGATCAATGAGATTAAAATACCTGAAAGAAAAGAATGAGAAAAGCAGTAGAGGAGCACTTCAGAGTCAGTTTCTTTGTCCAATTCTCTGTCTTTCCCCAAGTTCTTTTATTCATTTGGAGAAAGGGTTGCTCTTATTCACTTTTAGTCACCTCTGTAGGAAACCAGAGGAGGTTTCTCTGTCGTAACAAAAGGAGAGAAAATATGAACTTCAACTTAAGACAACAAAAGCTGTGATCAGTAGTTTCTTCCAATGGTCATCTATTCATTATTCACTCTGTAAATTAGTGTAAATACTTCACAGTATTAATCCCAGGAAGTTTCTCTGCTTTCTTTCCCCTTTCCCTCCTGTCCCATGCCATCTCCTTCTTTTCCCTCAATCCGAGACACACTATTTTACTATTAGGTTGTATGTGAAAAAGGAAAGAAAATTAATTTTAATGTGAACCTAAGAAAGTATACCTATTACACCCCCCCAAAATGGAGACTGTACCCCAGAACTACCATTTTAATTTATCTGTGTACTTTTCTAGAAGTGTCTGACCTTTACACCTGACTAAGGAGTCATCATGCCTCACATACATAAATCTTTTAGATTGATACCATTTACAATATATTTTGCTATAACCAACCAGTAATTTGTTTCTAAAATTCTTATTCTTACATACACAAGAAAAACAGAATAAGTAGATTATAGTTCAATGTTGCAAAAAATCATCCTTATTTTAACATGAATACCATGTCTTTGGGCCTGGAGTTAGTAAGACCCAAGTTCAAATGTGACCTCAGACACTAAATGACTCTGGCCAAGTCACTTAATCTTGTTTGCCTCAGTTCCTCATCTGTAAAATGAGGTAGAAAAAGGAAATGGCGACCCACTCCAGTATCTTTGCCAAGAAAACCTTCAAAGGATCACAAAGAGTCAGACACAACTGGAAAAACGATTGAACAACAACAATCATTACTTCGGATTTGTATATTTCATTTGGAGAAAATTCAACTACATTGGCCAGCGAAAATAAGAAATTCAGTAAATGTGATCAATGTAGGTGGTTATCTGGATAATTCAGGTGGAAGGGATGTCTTTTTCTTCTTTTTCATAATTAAAAAATTAATAATAGATTTTTATTTTCAAATACATGCAAAGATAGTTTTCAGTATTCAGTCTTGCAAATGCTTGTGTTCCAAATTTTTCTCCCTCCCTTCCCTCCACTTTCCTCCCCTAGACAGCAAGTAATTCAATATAAGTTAAACATGTGCAGTTGTTCTGTATGCATTTCCACATTTATCATGCTGCACAAGAACAATCAGATTTTTAAAAAAGGAAAGAAATGAGAGGGGAAAAAAGCAAGCAAACATCAATAAAAAGGTGAAAATACTATTTTGTGATCCATATTCAGTCCCCATAGTCCTCTTTCTGGATACAGATGGCTCTCTACATCACAAGGGTATTGGAATTAATGCCTTTTTTTCAGTAGCAAATGGAAGAAGGCCAGAGCTGCCATTTGCTTTGTGGTGCTATCCTACCTCTGTACCCCCAGCTCTCATCAGAAATTGCATATTAAGTCAATGATACAAATGAATCTTTATTCCTGTACCTAGTAGGTAAAGTATAAGTAGGCACTTTCAGCTGCCACTTATTTGAGAATTGGGAATTGTATTTGGGATTACATCAAACAGTATGCTCTGCTGCAGAATAATTTACAAACTTCCACATCACTTACATCTCTCCATAAACAAGGCACCCTTTCTGTTGATTAATCATTCGGGTCTGTGTAGCCATAATGGGAACCTAGGTTATGCTCAAATAAAACTCAAGCTGATGTTCTCTTTTCCATATTACACAATGCAGTCTACATAAGTATAGTAACACACATTAGGTGCTCAGTAAACACCTACTGGAACAAATAGATTTTTTTCAAGATTGTTTGCAAAATCAACTCATTGATCCATGTCTAAGAAAGATTCTGAGCTTTCCTTCTTTCCTTTCCTTTATAATTCAGTGAAGAAAAAAAGTGACTGTTCCTTTTATTTAGGTTATAGATCAAGGAATATAAAATCAAGTCCAGATAAAAGACAAAACAATTTATCCAGGCAATAAGAGAAATAACAGTAAACAAATGTAGCTTACCTCTCATTGTTGCCACGATTTCTATAGCAAAAAATACAAAAAACAAAAAACAAAAAAAAAAACCACCTTGTTCCATCAGTAAATTTCAGAATAGAATATAAAACTACTCTGAAAATATTCATCTTGATGAAACAAAATCTTAATTCACTTCCAGTTTACATTGATGCATACAAATCCTTTGTATATTATTTGTTCACATATATAACATTATGTAAAATTACTCAATATATGTAGTGGAGAGGTACCATGATATACTGGCAAGAACACTGGACTGGAGAGTCAGGAGCCTTGGGTTCTAGTCCCAACTCCGCCACTAAGGTTACATAATTGTTTAGTGGAAGAACTGGGATTAGAACCCAAGGAATATGTCTTCTCTGTGTCCTACAGATGTTTCTAGAACAGTACCATGGATTTAATGGATATTTAGAAAATACTGATGATTATTATGGAGGAAATTGTATAACACTTTATAGCATTAAAATGTGATTTCTTGCTTTTGTGTGAGAGAATGTATATATACATATACATATATACATATTATTTTTCTAGATCATTATATTATTATACTATATATTATAATATATTCTAGGTAATTATATTTCTAGATATACTATCTACTACTACTCCTTTAATGAACCTTCACTTCTTATTTACTTTTCAGTGAACAAATCTACTTTCTTTCCCTCTCACTTTCCTCCTCCATTGGAAAAATAAAAAGGAAAGCAAAACCCTTATCACCATTAATAGGTTAGAGCTGTTGTAACAAATATGCATTTTGGCCATGTCCAAAAGCATTTATGTCTCATTCTGCACCCTTAAGTCCTCACCTGTCTGCCTGGATGTGGAAAAGTATGTTGAATCATCCTTTGTAACCAAAATAAAAAATCTTTTTAAGAAAAAGCAATTGATAAAGTGACTGTGTCTGCTAATGATCTACTCCAATCCCCTGCCTCTCTGTGGAGTAGTGAGGGGAAAATTTTATTGGATTTTCAGTTACTCGGTTCAGTTTCCTTTTAGTTAACACTTGAGTCTTTTGAGATTTGAGTATCAGCTACACATATACTCACAGCATTTTTATTTCCTTTTTTGTGGAGTTTGAGACATTTTCTAATCATCACTAGCATTCCTTCCTTGTGACCATTTCCTATTTTTTTGGCCTCACTCTCTAATCAATAATACATTGTAAAATATATTCAAACTAGGTTTCTCAGTGGTGCAGTATATAGAGTGCTAGGCCTCATCTTCCTGAGTTCAAATCTGGCCTCAGACACTTTCTTGCTGTGTGTGTGAATCTTGCCAAGTCATTTAACCCTGTTTGACTCAACTGTTCATCTGTAAAATTAGCTGGAAAGGAAAATGGCAAAGTACTGTAGGATCTTTGCCAGGAACACCCCAAATGGGGTCACAAAAAGTGAGACATGATTGAAATGAATGAACAGCAACAAAGATCCAATAGATAGGCAATTTAGGTTTTTACGATAATGGTAGTGTTCTTATTTCACCTATTTCTTTTAAAAGCTACACTAAAACACTGAATTCTTTAGGGGTGAATAGGTATTATTATTGACTGTGGTCCCACATATTCTCCAATAAAGATGATTTCCCACTAATATATGAGTTTCTATTAAAGTATAAACAAGCCACAGTATTAGTGTTCCATATATGACAAAGAATTAAAAATACCTTAGAAGCAACCCTAATTAATTTTAAATATGCCTGTGTTCTCTGTGTCTTGTGTGGGTGTGAGGGGAAAGAGGAAAGGGGAGCAAAAGGAGGGGGAGGGACAAGGAGAGGGAGACAGAGAGAGTGTGTCAACATCTTCATGAATGATTAAATAACCTGATAGTTTTGACTAAATTTATGGGTCAATTCAGGCAAATGATAGAGCTGTGTACTATAAACAATTAAAGAACTGTGTCTCAAAACCGCCAAAATATATATAATATTTTCATTATGAATGATCCCTAAGGGTTAGATCAATATATCATCTGGTTTTAGGGAAAAATGTTTTACTGATAGTATTGAATTTTATTGACTTTCTCCACTTTCTGTTGCATGTGCTTTAAAGGAAGGAGAAAATCTATTTGTACTGTAGTTGAATTTGAAATGTTTGATTTTAAGAAAATATGTTATGTAAAGAAAATGTTTTATCTATTGAGTTTAACTTTGTGAAAATCTTTTTTTAGCTTGCATTAGTGGACTCAAGAAAGGTACAGTATAACCTAACAAACCACAATCATCATGCATGTAACATTTGAAATGACATTGATTTCTGTTCATTTTTTAGTTCTTTTTGACACATTAATTTATATATTTTTTTATAATTCACTGAAATTTAACTGCTTGCTTCAAAAACTTTTCAGTCTATTTTACATAAGATGTCATTTAACAATTATATTATTTTGGTTTTATCTTCACTGAACACACTCCCCCCCTCCCAATGTGTGTAATCTTTCAGATAATCTAATTGATAATACCCACATTAGTGGTAAACTTATTGTAGGTGCCTTTACATTCTAGGAGTTCAAAATGTATTTTCTGGTGGGAAAGGCAGATGCACTGTTTGATTTTCTTTGCAGAAGTCTTGGAGAAAGATTTCCTAATAGATTTTTTTTCTATAATTTTGGATTTGTATTCAAGCTTGATTTGTTAGCAAGACAAATCCAAAACAAATCTTTAGCAAGACAAAGCCAAGTTCACCTTATTTGTAGACTTGTAGAAAAGGCTTAATATTTATTTTTCTTTGCCCAAAATCAAGGTTATTTTGTATATCTATGTATTCAACTGTCATTCTTTATTAAATATATTGTAAGCATTTAAATACTTATGTTTTACATTGTGTTACAATATAAAATATGTAATATGTTATTTTCAGTGTTCTTAATATATGACAAATATGCACTTATTTCTTCTTGGCCAAAGTCACCATTTTCATTCATTCATTTCATATCCATATGCCTTTATTTTAAAATATGGTTGGTTGCTCTGTAGCCAAATAGAAATTGCAAGTATAAGAAAGGTGCCTGCCTAAAGGCAACATTGATTTGTGACTGTGAAAAAGACCACCTGTTAAGGCTCATTGATTTGAACAATTTATCAGTATTTCAGAGACATGTTGATATTTTGATTATCATATTTGTATTTCTGTTGCATTAGAGAATCAGGTTTTCTTCTGATAAGTTGTGCCTTGATTCCAAAGTCCTTGTGGATGTTTCTGGCCATCTTTTGAGTACTGGTGGAGATGATCATGATCTCTCCTTCACCATATAAGCTTGAAATAGTTTGTTTCATTAACATCAGGAACATCTGGGGATTGGTTGTATCTTGATTTTATAGGTAACTCTTCTGGTTTCTGTCAGTCTATTTTCCTGTTCTGAGTGTTGCCACCCAAATGCACTTGTCTCTGGCAATCTCTTGCACTTATGCTCCAAGATCCAGCTGTTGGAATGGTTTGTTCAATGGGTAATGAAGATTGTATTATAACACATACCATCAGCAAGGAGTTTCAATTAGCTCCTTCCCCAGATAGTTCTTGCTGCATGGTATAGTCTCCTATGGCAAATTTTAACCATCCTAATTCACTTCAATTCAATGTGCATTTATTAGGCACCTACTGGGTGCCAAATACTCGCTATACTAGGCCTAGAAGATACAAAAACAAAACAGACCTTTCCTTCCAAGAAGGTTACATTCCATTATGAGTAAATAACGATTACACAGAAATATAAATAAAAGTTTATGCAAAGAAAATATAGAAATGAGGCAGAAGTGAACAAATACAAATGAGGGTTATCAAAAAAGGCCTCTGGTAAAAAAGGAGCCTTTTAGATGATCCTGAACAGAGCTAGGGCTTCTAAAAGGAGGAGGTGAAGAGGCAAGTATTCCAAGCACACAGGATAGCCTGCTCAGAGGTACATTTAGGATACAGAAAGTTATAAGGTGAGAACAAAAAAATAGGCCAGTTTGATTGTGATGTGAAGGGCATGAAAAGGGAGCAGCAAGAAGTAAGTCTAAAACAATAGGATGAAGCCAGGTGTTGGATGACTTAAAATAGCCAACGGAAAAATGTCTTTTATACTTGAGGTTATAAGAAGCCACTGAAGTTTCTTAAAGATAGAAATGTCACAGTCTGACTGGTGGTGACAAATATTTATTGAATTGAGTGAAGCCTATATATCATACTATGTACGAGTATATAATATATAGGTGCCTGTATATTAGTTACTTATGTGACTATGGCCATTGTACATTTTTCCTCTAAATAGGAACAGAAGAGATTAGGAATTCCCTGAGGATAATGATTATACCACGAATAGTCTTTCTGTCCTAGATTAGATTATAATGCTATTTAAATAGAATCTGATCCCAATTCATGATCATTTTTCAACAGTTATCATGGTCTAACTGGAGACCTACAAAATTCCTGGCTCAAACCCAATTAAAATGTAATTGGGAAACAGTTAATAAAATAAACAAAAATACATCATACATATTGTTGATCTGTGGTTTTCTAAGTCAATGAGCCAGCTGGTAGGGATCCATTTCTATCTGAGTTTGACACAACTGGTCTAAGATATTGCTTTCAGATTTAACATTTCTAACATCTCTTCCAACTCTAGAATTTTTGTAAATAGTCTCTAGTACCAGTCAGTTTTTTTTAAAAAAATTATTAAAGCATTTTATTTGTAATACATATGCATGGGTAATTTTTCAACATTGACCCTTGCAAAACCTTCTGTTCCAAATTTTCCTCTCCTTCTCCCCTCCCCTTCCCCTAGATGGCAGGTAGTCCAATACATATTAAATATGTTACAATATATGTTAAATCCAATATATGTATATATATATACAATTATCTTGCTGTACAAGAAAAATCAGATCAAGAAGGAAGAAAAAAACCTGAGAAAGAAAACAAAATGCACACAAACATTAACAGAAAATGTGAAAATGCTATGTTGTGATCCACAGTCTTCTCTCTGGGTGCAGGTGGCTCTCTTCAGCACTGAACAATTGGAACTGGTTTGAATCATCTCATTGTTGAAGAGAGCCATGTCCATCAGAATTGATTGTCATATAGTATTGTTGTTGCTGTGTATAATGATCTCCTGGTTCTGCTCATTTCACTCAGCATCAGTTCATGCAAGTCCCTCCAGGCCTCTCTGAAATCATCCTGCTGGTCATTTCTTATAGAACAATAATATTCCATAACATTCATATACCATAATTTATTCAGCCACTCTCCAATTGATGGGCATCCATTCAGTTTCCAGTTTCTAGCCACTACAAAAAGGGCTGCCACAAACATTCTTGTGCATGTGGGGCCCTTTCCCTCCTTTAAGATCTCTTTGGGATATAGGCCCAATAGAAACATTGCTGGGTCAAAGGGTGAGCACAGTTTGATAACTTTTTGAGCATAGTTCCAAATTGCTCTCCAGAATGGTTGGATTCGTTCACAGTTCCACCAGCAATGTATCAGTGTCCCAGTTTTCCCACATCCCCTCCAACAGTTATCATTATCATTTCCTGTCATTTTAGCCAATCTGACAGGTGTGTAGTGGTATCTCAGAGTTGTGTTAATTTGCATTTCTCTCATCAATAGTGATTTGGAACACCTTTTAATATGACTAGAAATAATTTCAATTTCTTCATCTGAAGACCTTTGACCATTTATCAATTGGAGAATGGCTTGAGTTCTTATAAATTTGAGTAAATTCTCTCTATATTTTAGAAATGGGGCCTTTAGCAGAACCTTTGAATGTAAAAAAAAAAAAACACGTAAAAATGTTTTCCCAGTTTATTGCTTCCCTTCTAATCTTGTCTTCATTGGGTTTTTTTTTTGGTAGTACCAGTCAGTTTTGTTGGGTTTGAAGGTTATTTTTGCATCTTATGAAATGTCTTACAAAAGACTGTTTTATAGTCATACCTAATTCTTAAATACCAACACACTTAAATGACCTCTTGTACTCTGACCCAGTTGTTTTAAATTGTTCTCAAGATAGATCTAGTGTTTTTCAGACAGATTTTTCCATCTAACTTATATGTCAACCCATGCGCTTGACATGTAAGGTGGCTTCTAATTAAGAGCCTACTTATCTATCTTATCTGTTCTGTGCAACTAATCCAATGCAAGTCATGATTTCCTAGTAAATAAGCTAAGTTGCTGCCATTTCTCAGGATGCTCCCAGTTTTATTGCTAAAGAGGCATTTGTGACTGTCACCCAAGGCATGTAGTGTTTGATGTAGTGAGGTAAAGAAAGCATCCTGCTTTCATATGGCTCTGCTTCATGAAAATTGTCTAAATTAGTGACCATGTTAGATTGGATTTTCTGTCTTTATCTGCAAGACTTTTTGTGCACCTGCTTTATTCCATAGCCAAGATGTTTTCTGCTAAAATGTGTCAATTTTCATGCAGTCACTAACATTTAGGGGTTGCAAGCAACAGCATGCCAAGTAGCTCTGTCACTTGAAATCATAGCCTTGTTCTCAAGCCTTGATTTCTTCAGGTCAGTTTTAGCATAGTCTTAAAGGGTTTCACTTGAGAGCCTTGAGTGTATATGCTTCCTCCCTCAAAAACTGTTTACCACTCAGCAGTTAATCCTTGTCTTGATATGCCTTGATGAATGATGCTTTTTAATAGAATTATTGCCTCAGTACTCAAGTATTAACTGAATTTTAAGACCATCACTGAGAACTTGTTCTGACATGGAATGCTTAGCTCCAAGCACTTAAGGCTCTTAAAATGTGAACCGTTTTATTCTTATTTTTGACTGAGGATGTAAGGTGGAGATCTTGAGCAGAGGATAAATGCTGTTTACATAGGGATACAAGGCATAAGGTTATGCTGGAGGAATTCTTTCTGGTTTCTCATTTCCCAGATGCCCTACTCATTCTTTATCACCTGACCACTGAGTTAGAATTCCTAAACAGAAGGTATATTTCATACTTATATATATAATGGATATGGAGCTAGTCAATCTCATTGTCAGTTAATGACAAAGCTGATATCTTTTGACTTTTGACTAACTCTCCTTTTTTCTCGTTCAGGAGTTAATGAAAGGGTATGCATGTATCCCGAAGTGCCAACTTAACCACAGAATTTAAAAAGTTACCTCTTTCATGTTAAGTTAGCATTATTTGACAATCTGATGGGCCAAGTACCCCTCCCCGGGATCATGTTTTTAAAATCATAAAATAAAATAAAACCAATTTTATTGAAATATAGTTATCTAAATATTAAAAGAATAGTGTCATATACTCCAGGGTAAGGATTCTTGTTTTAAGGTAACATACAGGTAATGCTATAAAAATGGATGTTTTATCATTATCATTATTGTTACCTTCCTGGCCATATCCTCAGCAACTGTGAATAGACACTATATCCTGGAGGATTTAATCTTTCCTTCTTGGAACCCCTTGTTGCCTATCTCTTATTTCCCCTTGTCCAGTTCTGGAACCATATCAAACGATTGTATTTACATTACTAAAATAAAGTGTGTCAATTTTATCCCCAGTGGTTCCACTTACCATCCTTAAAAGCTTCTCAGGTACAAATCTTTTCTTTGGACACTACTATCGTATATAGGCTATCTCTCATTATTAGAATAGAAATTTCTTAAGTCCAAGAACTATATTTCCTTTTATATATGTGTCCACAGCACTACTAGTGCTTGATACACACATCACTCAATAACTTTTTCATTCACATATTCTTTATTCAAATACTTGAAGACAGCTATACTATCCCCTTCCCCACCTCCCCCCACTAAGCCTCCTCTTCTACAGGCTTAAAGGTGATGGTTCGTTCAAATTGTCCTCATGTGGTGTGGAATTAAAGCCCTTTTATTTCCCTGGCCCAAGACACTGTTTCTCTTATTGTTGCCTGAATTTACTTTCTTGAATTCTACATCAAACTGTTGACTCATATTGAGCTTGTTGTCCATTAAACCCATCAGCTTCATTCTCAAACAAAATGCTGTCTGGCCATGATCTCTTCTCTTCACACTTGGAAAGTTAATTGGAAACCAGGTATAAGATGACACTAATCCCTATTAAATTGCATCTTTTTGAATCCTGATTCTGACATTCAAATTCATAAACTGCATTAGTGATCATAACCTCCATTCAAGTCATTCGTAAGATGCATATAATTGTCAAACACAATATGGTCAAGTAGACATACCTGGGGCCCTCCCATGGAGGGTCCCTCTTCCAGTGACATGAAAGGATTCAGGAAAATGAATTCACCTAATTTTGCCATCCTTTAGCTGTTGTCCTTTCTTCGATCCATCTGTTTTCTTTAATAGGAACAAAACAACAATTACAACAACCAAATATAATAAAAATAAACTCTGCCCTTTTTGCCTTAGATTTTCTTATCAGTTTTAGCTAACTTTAAGTTTTGTCAATCCTGGCATAATTCTTACAGAATTGTTTCCTGTTTTTGTGTTGATTCTATCTTAGTCATTCCAGATTCTATCTTAGAGACTTTCGTTTCATATTCAAAAAATCTAAATTGTATGATGAATTCCCTGAGCTTTAATTACTGGGTAACTAAGTTACTTGAGCAAAGTAGTAACATTATTTCGGTCCATGAGAATGCTAATTCCTGCCTCAAGAGCTCACCTTTAGCTAACCTGTCCCCTCATAGAGTAAAGAAGCCCTATGTTCAAGTCCTGCATTTCACATAAGCAGATTGTGCTTGGAGATCACATCAACATTATGATGGCTCTTTGAATCTTATAAACTTTAGTTTCATCATCTATAAAAGAGGAATATTAATAATTATTATTATTATTATTATAGTACCATATATAGTGCCACTATTATTATAGTACCATAAACTTAAGAGACTTGCTGCTATATTCAAATGAGATACCATAAAGTGGCCTGAAAACTTGAAAGTAATAGATGTTCATTTTATCATGGCAGCAAATTGTTGAACTCTAGAAAGCTGATGTGAGCTTGAACTCTGGTCTTCCTGACTCCAAGGCCAGCGCTCATTCCACTGTGTCATCTAGCTGTCCCAGGTCATGTCCATATTATTTTTTAAGATCCATTTTTTAAAGATCAGCCTTCTATTTTCAGTTGTCTTAAAGGATAATTTGGTGCATTCACATCTGATTTACCTAGTGATGAATCAAAGTTTTATTTTAATAAAAATATTCTCATTGATAATTATCAACTTATGTGACCCTGATCCTCCTTTTTCTAGTAGGCTCCCATTCTGTGACTGCACTCAACTGGAATAAATCAGAAATCATCCATTTAGAGCTCAAAGGGTTCTCAGAGGGCATGTCATTCAACCACTTTACTTTATAGTCAGGGAAACTGAGGCCCAAAAGAAGTGAAGCCCCAAAGGTAGTAACTGACAGAGTTCTCTTCTGAACCTCAGGTCCTTTCTCAGACTCCCAACCCAACACCTCTCCCTGTAGCACAAACTAATAAGTCTTAGACTTAACAAGACACATGATGCCCAAGAGAGTCAAAAAGCAGCATATCATTTCTAGATTTTTTTCCAAGGTAAGACATTTATTATCTTCTTTCTTACCTAAGTTGTGCCATGATGCAAGGGAAGGGGAGAGAGAGAGAGAGAGAGAGAGAGAGAGAGAGAGAGAGAGAGAGAG
>JAJPUD010013651.1:23194-43467 GCA_023553655.1 Myrmecobius fasciatus
GAGAGAGAGAGAGAGAGAGAGAGAGAGAGAGAGAGAGAGAGAGAGAGAGAGAGAGAGAGAGAGAGAGAGAGAGAGAGAATGAGAATATGGGAGGGGATTCACTTGCTTTCTGTACAAGAAATCCATGACCAATTAGTTTTATTGACTCAACACTCAGCATTATACATTAAGCACTTCGTCAATATTAAAACAGAACCTAGGAGTCTTGACTCCTAAGCTCCTCAGTGACTCCAGCAAGAGAGATTACTCTTTGTCCCCAGGGAACAAAGTGTTATACAGGAATAGACAGGAAGAGAAATAAAAATACATGGATTTCACATTTTGCCTGGAAATCAAGCAAAACACACACACACACACACACACACACACACACCTATCTCTGGAATAGATCTTGGGACTAATCTTGACTCCCCAGAGAATGATTTTCCTCTGGAGAAAGGTTAGGGAAATGCTTCAACTCTTCCTCATTTCCCAATCATGGGAAGCTGAGTCTTCTTAGTAATCACCTTCAGTCTTCAGTAGCTCCAGCACCACCACCCTGTGCCCCAATAGCAGCATTAGTTTTTTTGCTTAGGTTTGAGATATTTAAAAAACATAATTGACTGCATTTTGCTTTCTTGGAATTTCGGAATGGTTTTCCAGAAGGGTTTGCTGTTTGCAGCTGGTCAGTTAGGAGGTTAAAAAGGCAAAAGTGACTGGGGAAGATGTGCTATAGATTTCATTACAGAAACAAAACCAGAAAATTGGGAACAAGTTGATGCTTTAATCTTGTAATCAGTAAGCATTCATTAAGTGCCAACTGTGTGCCAGACACCGTCTAAGTCCTGTTTTAAAAGGGTTATTTGCATTTTCAATACAAAAATTTAATGTTAAGAATTTTAGCATGTCTGAATGTCAAAGAAGTACAGTGAATAAGAGCCTGATTTCCTGTACAAAATGTAGATAATAGTCATCCATGTGTGGTGTTAAAAGTTCAGGTATGAAGTTCTAAGGTATGACAGGCCCAACAGTGATTCTAAGTGATGTGGCAATCTAGAGACAAAGGTAACATTACTTAAACCTTTATAATCTTTGCCTGATAACTATCATTTACTTGAAAATGATGTCCAAAATCAAGCCAGGAATTTGGTGAAAATGGTAAAAGAATTCAGCAGTATCATCTCAGTGCAATGGTGTCCATAGGGACTGAGTTGTTCAGTCACCTACAGCAACTGAACTAATTACTGGCTGTCTGATTGGTAGAACTGTAGAAGGCAGGATTGAAAAATTATCCTCAATCTCAGTAAAATTTAGTAAATGTGTTATAACAGTTTGCCACTTTGAGAAAGCAGCTGTTGGGTGCTATACACAGTTTGTCTGAATTTATATCAGATTTACAAGTTATATTTACTTTTCAGAAAAATGATGATTGAGAGAGATGGAAGAAAGAGAGAGAGGAAGAGAGACAAGACAGAGGGGGGGAAAGACAGAGAGATGGAAAGGAAAAATTAAAAATTAAAAATTTTAGAAAAATGCAAATTAAAAGGTTGGATTTTTTTTTAAACTAGATTTCCATGAAGAAGGGATAATTATATGACCTGAATTACTGAAAGTTATTCTAAAATACAGATGAAACAAAGTTGGGGGGCAGAGTAGAAATAGGAAAAAAATTCTAGTTCATTTTGTTAGCCAATTACATATGTCACAAACCATCTAAGGGAGGCACATTAAAATGGTTTGAAACCATAAGCCATGTCTCCACGTGCAATGACAAAACCACTCCAAAATTATTTTTAACAAGGTGGGCTCATGGGAATAGCGGATATTTCTGAATCTTGTCATGTTAAGTTTTCACGGCTGGACAAAGTTCATTTAAGCCTCCAGCATGGCCCTTAAACTTAGTATGGGTATCAGTCAATTAGCTAATATTTATGAAGGGCCTACTGTGTACCAGGAGCTATGCTAAGTACTTAGAATTCAAAAGGAGGTAAAAGGCAAGCCTGCCCTCATGGAGTTTACAATCTAGTGAGGGAGACGATATGTGAACAAATATATAAAAGTCAAACCATATATAGGAGGAATAGGCAATAATTAACAGAGGACAGGCATTGGAAGTAAGAAAGCTTAAGCTAGGCTTCCTTTGGGAGGGAGGATTATAGTTGGAACTTGAAGGTAGCCAGGGAATTCAGTGGGCAGAGTGGAGGAGGAAGAACATTCCAGGCATGGGAGACAGCCAGCGAGAGGGTCTTTTTTATGGAACAGCCAGGAAGCCAATATTATTGAATCAAAGAGTAGGTGTCAGGGAGTAAAGTAGAAGGGCTGGAAAGGGAAGAGAAAACTAAGTCATGAAGGCTTTGACTGCCAAGTGGAGCATTTTGGTTTTGCTCCTGGAGGCAATAGGGAACCACCAGAATTTCTTGAGAAAAGAGGCGGTATGATCAGACTTGTGCTTTCCGAAAATCATGTTAATGCCTAAACAGAGAGGGGATTGGAGTGGAGAGAGTCTCAAGGCGGGCAGATCTACCAGCGGGAAGGAGGTGATGAGGGCATGTTATCAGAAGAGAGAGAGTCATATTTGAGAGATATTGCAAAGGTGAAAGTGACAGACCTTGGCAACAGATTGGTTATAGTGGGTGATAGATAGCAAGGAATCTAGAATGACTCCTAGGTGGTGAGCTTGGGGGACCTGGACGATAGTGTTGCTCTCCCCACGATTAGAAAAAGGAGATGCTTAAGGAGAGATTAAAGGAAAAGATAAAAGAATTCCATTTTGGATACGTTAAGCTTAAGATGTCTACTGGATGTCCATTTTGAGATGTCTGAAAGGAAATTGGAAATGTAAGAATGAAAGTCATCAGAGACTTTGGGATAACAAAGGTAGATTTGAGAATTATTAGCATCAAAATGATCATACAATCCATGGGAACTGATGAAATCACCAACTCAGGTAGCATAGAGAGAAGAGAAGGGGGCTCAGGGCAGAACCCTAAAGGACATCTAAGTTTAGAGGGTGATTTGGATGAGGATCCAGCAAAAGAGACAGTAGTCAGAAATGTAGGAGAGCCAGGAGAAAGTAGTATCCTAAAGACCTTGAGAAAAGAGAAGGGCCAATGAACAATAATATTAATGGCTACAGAGTGGTAAAGAAGAATGAAGATGGAGAAAAGGTCATTAGATTTGGCTACAAAGAGATCATTAGTAAGGTTAGAGAGAGAACTGCTTTAAGAGAATGGTGAGGTAAGAAGTCTGCTTGTAAGGAGTTAAGGAGAGAGTGAAAAGGGAGAAAGGGAAGGCTTCTATTGTAATGGGATAGAGCTTAAATATCTGTCATCTGCTACTCCATAGCTACTTAAATGCTCTGTTCTTTCAGAAAGAGAATAATTATGAGACTCATCAAGTGTATCTCTGAATAATAGGAGGAAAGGGATTGCAGTCCTTTTCTTTTCTCATATATATGTAAAACTTCACTGCTGGTTTGCATAGCATGCCTCAGGAGGGGAAATGAATTGTAATGGTATGCTAAGTTGAAATTTTCATCACATGTACTTAGATGACATTTTCAGAAAGAAAAAAAATTAAGGATTTTCCAAACATTTTCCTACTTAAAAAATGGAGTGTGTCCAAAGGATATGCTGTTGTACAGTCTTGCTCTTCTTACATTTTAGGGGAAAAGAGAAAGAGATCAAAGCTGTTAAGAAATGAGTATTCTAACTCTTGAGAATCACAAGGATGTCTCTATTTACTTCAAAACTTCTAAGTCTACTGTTGACTATGAGCCATGCCCTGACACACTCCTTCACAGATTCAGAGCTAGAAAGGACCCTCCAAGGGATGTAATCCAATTCTTTCATTTTAAAGATGAGGAAACCAAGGTTTCCCCAAGGTCGCATAGGTATTAAGTGGAAAAGCCAAAATACAAACCCAAATCTTTCCCCTCCAAATCAGGCATGCTTACCTTTGTGGGTGAGTGTATGGGGAAGTGGGGACGTCTACATCTCTGGTGTTCTTTGTGTAGAAAACACCTGCTGTGTAAACTTTCCCACTAATGCAGTCTGGCTGCTCATCTACTTCAGATAGTTATACTTGCTCACCCATGATAGTATCAAGCCACGATCTCCCAGAGATTATATGGCAATGGAAGGACTTGAACCTATCTTCCTGACTCCAAGACCAGCCCTCTACCTCCTCTCCCATGCTTCCTCTCAGCAGAGTTAGTATTCCTTTACTGTTGTTTTAGGTTTTGAATGAAATGAGTCTTTGGGAGGGAAGAAATGCACACTTAAGTCACATAAATCTTCACAGCTAGTAACAGCCTTACAATTTAGAAAGGAACATAGAAACAACAAAGGGTAGGATAAGATGGGAAGCAGGTAATAAGCTGTATGATTTGGTTAAAATTGTGAGTACAGGAGGAAGATAAGATAAAACTGGAAATGTGATTGGAGCCAGATTCTGATCCATGCCCTGCATGACAAAGTATGAATGCCAGGATGAGGACTTTATCCTTCACTCCATAGACAAATGGGTACCACTAAAGGCGCTCAGCAGAGAAACATGATTAGGAAAGTGCATTAAGATCATGGCTAAGGCAGTAGGATGAAAGATAGATCGGAGAGAGAATTTGCAGGAGGTAGAAACAACCTCCCATGGTTCCCATCCAGATCATAGTATTAAGGGTGAGGCATGATGAGCTTCCGGCCCAGAAGGGTGCCGGATGTGAGAAGTGTGCCCAAAGCAACATCCAAAGGACTTGGCAACTGATGAGATTTGAGGGCTGTGAGGGCAAGGGAAGAATACGAGATAATCCTGAGGCTGTTTATTCAGGTGCCTGGAAAAGAAGATGGGGCCATCAAAAGAAATAAAGATGTCGATTTAATTTATGCCAAACTACAAATCCCTCCATAATCATTTGTGGGTTGCTGAGTTTATGATAGATAACTTTCCTAAGACAGCAAAAAATAGATGAATTAGAGGGAGGGTGAAGGATGGAGAAATGAGAGCCATCTTAAAGGGTTTGGCAAACTGTCATGTGGAAAAGAATGCTCTTCTTGGCTCCTCAAGGGGGAGAATGAAGAGCAATTGGAGGAGTTGCAGAAAAGCAAAAAAGCAATGCAAGGAGATTCAGGAAATGGAATGAGATGTCTGGGAGGTTGTGGGTAAAAGATAAGCCGGAGAGTATGCTTGAGGGATATTGTCTAGGGAATCTTTAGTCAAGTACACATCAGACAGGTCTCTGAGAGTAGGGTTTCTTCCCTCAGGAAAAAGAGAAGGGAAAAGAAGCTGCTTTAATTTTTTTTGCTAGCGACCTATCAAAATCCTTTCTAATCTTGATAAAGGAGCCAGAAAGTTGAAGCATTTTTAAATGGTCTAGAGTGTGACAACACCTTAGGTGATTTTAAAAATTCATTCCGGCCCTAACATTCTCTACATCTAAGAACAGCACCCCTTCCTCACCTCTCCACGTTTAGCTGCAGTGGGATTTTCTTTACCTATTTTGCATTTGGCTGTCATTTCTACAATTAGTAGGAATATAGGATGTTTATACACATAAAGTCTCTTGAAAAAAAAATTCTATTGAATCCAGGCAAACAACTGACTTTTGAAAAGACTCCTTGATTGAATTCGGCCTTTTAAAAATGGTTTGTGTACCTGTCCTTAAGTTTTTCTATGCAGCATTACATTTCTCTGTCTCTGTCTTCCAGTCTCCTTCCTGTTTCTTTCTCTCTCTTTTTTTGCTTTGATGGGAAAGAAAGCATAGAAGAGGGTCAAGAACAGGATGACAACACTCCATCTCTATTGAGGTGGAGTAGGTACACATATGACCTAGAAAGCCTTTGCCAGGAAATTATTAGTGATATTTGTATCAAGACTTAACTGCAACCTGTAACACAACTGAGGCTGATGTGACTGAACAAAGTTAAGGATACCATCCTGAATATTTCATCAGATGGTGAAAAAAGAGAGAGAGAACTCACGTTCCCGGCTGGGTCATTCTTAAATCTTCTCTTGCACCCGTGCCATAATGATGTTTTAATCCATGGCATTTTTAAAAGTTAAGTTAGTAGTCCCTTCATATATCATAATACTAGCATCTTAGAAGCTTAAAGCCTTTGTGTTCTTATGATAGTGATATTCTTATGAAACACAATATTCAGCATATTGCTAAAGCTCAATAACTCAGGTTACTCTGTGATCCAGAGTATATTCTTATGTAATAATATATGCATACTTTACTATCACTGACCCTCCTGGAACTTCTATTATAACATTCACACACATATACACACACAGCCTTTTATACATTTAAAAAAAAAGAAACCTCACCATTACCATGCCTCTTCTTGCCTTCCTTGATCTGTGTGATGGCTTCAGTCCAATTCAGTAAACAACAATTCAGAGCTTCCATTCTCCTAGAAAAAAAAATATAGCCAAAGAAACCTGGGGTAGGAGAGCATGTTAACATTTTGTCAAGAAGTCAGGAAGCTGGAGAGTCTTCAGGAGACAGTTGTGATCTGAGCTCAGTCTTAAAAGACCTGGCCTTTGAGAGGCAGAAAGAGCAAGACAAAATCATGCCTCATTTTCTCTCAAGGTTGTTGCCTCCAAACTTTGAGGCTACATTTAATTTCTAATTAGTTTATAATTGGAATTGATATTTGCAGTCAAACAATGACTCGATATCAACGTGGCAACATGTACCACTTGCTTGCTTTTGAGATTTAACCAACAAATACTATCCCATCAATGAAATTAAATAATGCTTGCATGAAGAAGATTCCCCACTGGAAATGGTAAAGCCTTTTCTGCTAACTAATTAATAATAAAAACCCTTATTCTTCCCTAATGCTTTTGGGATCTCGTGATGATGTACTTTAATATTTCTTCACCCTTCCACTGTAACTGATTATTACTTTTTTATTTCTATTATTTCGTTTCTCTCTATGTAGAAATGATATGTACCTGTGATTGCCTTTCCATTTGTTTCCTGGCTTTACTTGTGCTTACTGGGTTTACTTCATATAATTAAATGACCAAGCTGCATATCAATAACAAACCAGATTATCTTAGTGTGCCAACAAGAACCTTAGAAATAAGTCAGGCTTGATTCTTTTTGGGGCCATAATGTTCCCTACTGATACGTAAAATTGAATAAAACTTCCACATGTCTTACTGAACTTTTAATGGCAACTGAAAGACAGTGGGATCATGTTATCACGAATAGAATTTTTCCCTTAGAGTAAAGAAGACCTATGTTCAAGTCCTGGCATTTCATATAAGCAGGTTGTGCTTGGAGATCACTCCAGCATTATTATGGCTCTTTGAACCTTGTAAATCTTAGTTCCATCATCTATAAAATAGGAATATTTATTATTATTATTATTATTATTATGGGACCACTAACTCAGAGATTTGCCATTATACTCAGATGAGATAACATAAAGTGACCTGAAAACTTTAAAACAATAGATGTTCATTTTTATTATGGCAGCAAATTGTTGACATATAGAAAGCTGATGTCAAGTAACATTATAAAGGCCTAGAAATAAGAATATCCAGAAGGATGGGGAGAGAAGCAGTGTTATTAACTAGTATGGGAAGGTCCATGAAGCTGAGGACGAAGGAGAGGTCTTTAGATGTGACAATGAAATCAGTAGTAACTTTAATCACTAGTTAGTATAGAGAGATGAGAACTGAAGTCTGATTTCAAAGTGAGTGTAACAAGTGAAAGTCGAGGCAATTCAGGTTCTAGACCTTTAGCTCTGAAAAAGAGGAGAGAGAAAAGTGGAAGTTTGAGAGGATGGTAGAGTAAAATAAGGGAAATTTTTTCAATTAGTTGTTTGTTTTTAGGATAGGGAAAATTTGGATATATTCGTGAGCAGTAGAAAATATACTAAAATAGGGAGAGATTGAAGATGAAAGAAAGATGATTGTGGAAGTAATCTTGTTGGAATAGACAGAAGGAAATGAGATCAACTGTAGCAGTGGAGAGGCTGGCCTCTGTGAGGAACGACTGGTGTTATAGGGAACCTCAAAGGAGCGATCCCTCAGTGACATATTATCTCCTAAGAAAGTTATATTTTCCATGCTGGCACAAAACTAAAGGAACTACTAGGACTACAATGAAGGAAAGTTTATTGAAATCAAGTCGACATTTATTAGCTTGGTGATTTGGGGCAAGATCCTTTCTCTCTCTCAACCTCAGTTTTCTGGTTTGTAAAATGGAGTTAATAGTCCTTAACTCAAAAGTTCTTTTGAAGATCAATTGGAATGATAAGATAGATAGACAGACAGATGTAGCCTTGCAACCCTTAAAGTAGTGTAAAAATGTTATCGGGGACAAAATTCAACCTTTCATTGCCTCATTTTCCTTATCTGCACAATGTAGAATAAAAAATACTTGCACAACAAGGGCTGTAGTGAGAAAAACAGTATAGAAATAGGAGTTATTGTTTAGAAGGGTCCTGTCATCCTCCCCTTGTTTATCAGAGTCCAAATATCAGGCTCAGAATGAGAGTGAAATCAGTAGCCTCCAAGAAAAGTTGAGGGTAGTGGGGAGAGAGGGAAGGTGTGCTTCACTGCTATAGGAGCAATGTTATTCAGCTGTGTTTCAACTATTTTTCCATTACTTAAGATTGTGTTGCCGATTTTGAAGTCAACTATTTCTATATCCTTTGTAAAACTTTCCTTTGATCCTTTTTGTAACACACCCTGGCTATTTTCTCTTTAAAATGTGGGCATCTAATTTGTAGATGCGTGCATAAAAGCTATAGCCCTTGATCTGCAGCTATTTGAGGCATTTAATTCTTAAAGACCGTGAAATATGCTCGCCATCAGGGTACTTTCTACAATTTTGCTTTTCTTTATATTTTGGAGGCAACATTTTGGAAGCAGTGAGGTTGCTCAGTGTGCTGAGGTTGAAGTTGATAAGACCTGAGTTCAAATCCAGCTTGGTACACTCATTGCCTGTGCAACTCTTGACAAAAAAATGGATTTCCTTATGCCTCAGTTTCCTTATCTGTAAAAATGAGATCATAGCAACATCTACCTCCAAGCGTTGTTGTGAAGGGCAAATGAGATGGTATTTGTAAAGCCCTTTGTAAACCCTAAAGCACTAAATATATGCCACCTATTACTACTATTGGGGCTGCAAGTTGGTGGTGCTATAGTGATTAAAATGCCAGTTCTGGAGTGAGGAAGACTCTTCTTCATGAGTTCATATCTGGCCTAAGATACTTCCTAGCTGTATGACCCCAGGCAAAAGCCATTGAACCCTTTTTGCCTCAGTTTCCTCATCTGTAAATATGGAGAAGAAAATTGCAGACCTCCAGTGGCTGCCAAGAAAACCTCAAATGAGGGGCTCCAAAATTCAGATATGACTAAAAACAACTGAACCTCAACATTCTATTATTGATCATGAAATTGAGTCTTTTTCTATTAGGAGTAATACGTGCTCTGGTTCTTAACAAAGCTGCTCTTTGTCTCAGCATATTTTGAGCTTCTTTTCAAACCTCTATACAAATTCTTGCACTGACATCACTGTAACTATAGTTACTGCTGGGAAAACTATGGAAAAGTAGTGTCTTGATTTTAAAAATCATGATAAGTTATTGCAAGAAATCAAAAATAGGAGTTAGTGTGACAGTTTTCTCTAACTCCATCATCTCCAGTGCTCATGAGGCATATTTCAGAAAAAGAAAATCCCCATGATTGATATTGACTCTGCTCAAGCAAGAGTCTTTGTTGTCTTTCCCTCTGTGCCCTTTCTTTTCGGGAGTTTCTAAAGTGTTGAAAATTAAAGGAGCAGAAAATATGGCAAAAATAACAATGC
Organism: Myrmecobius fasciatus; assembly: GCA_023553655.1. Classification (NCBI taxonomy): domain Eukaryota; kingdom Metazoa; phylum Chordata; class Mammalia; order Dasyuromorphia; family Myrmecobiidae; genus Myrmecobius; species Myrmecobius fasciatus. The sequence continues at coordinate 33,000 of JAJPUD010013651.1, forward strand.
AAAGGGTTTTTTTAATCGGTGTCCTTAAGGGATACATTGGGTCGGCCCATGAATAATTCAGGTGAGCCAAACCAAGTAACTGTGCCCCTTCTGCTGATGTAAAGAAAAAAGCCTGTCAAATGTATACGAATTGGCTTTAACATGCCAGAAAGGTTAGAAAATTGTATTGGGCTGCTAGCAACATTTCTGCTATTATGCCTCAGTAACTACAAATTAATTCCAGAATCTTTTGATGTTAAATAATATGCGTAAAGTGTTGTCTCTGAGTTTAAACTTTGGCAACCTGAACTCAGGGGCTGTTCCTTGACATGAAAATGACTATATTTTAAGAAATGGTTCTGTTCACCCCAGATTTAGCCATTCTGGCCCAATTTTCAAGAACTTGTGTACTTAGATAAGCCAAGCCAAGCCACACACCAGCTGGGGTTTACAGAAGGGCCATTGCAGCTAACCCTTCTTAGGACATATATGGTTCCCCCTCCCCTCTGCTCATCCCTTCCCAGTTAATTACAACTAAATCAGATTAGAAGTCCACCCTTCTCTTATTACATGAAGCAACTGAGGCCTAGAAATGATGGGATTTAAACTCAAGTCTTTGAGGTTCTCTTTCCACTCCAGAGCTGTCCCACCAGTTCAGTCTGAGAACTAACCCTCCTCCCCCAAACAAACAAAATTGAAAGTATTATTCAGATTCCTCTTTACTGAATCCTCACATTTTCACTTCTAGGCTACACCTAAAGACAGAGGCCCCTTTTGGAAACATTTGATTTTCCTTAGCCTACTTTTTCCTGCATCTGGATGGGAGGTTTTGAAGTATATGGGTATACCAATCTGGACTTCAAAGCCTTTAGAAAAAGCATCTTTATTTGTAGTTTCTTCAAAAACTGGGGGGGGGGAGGTTGGAATTCATGCCTCTTATTGCCTTCTCAATAACATGTGCTGAAATTTAAGCATGAAAATAAACAAAAAGGAATATCTATTCTTTTGCTACCTGAGGCTCTCTCTCAGCCAGTGACCTAAAAAGCCCCTTCAAACTCTTAACTCTGTATTTCTCTGGTCCCTATGAACACTGAAATTAAAATAATTGGGCTTACTAAAAACTTAATCTTTGAAAGTTTCTATCTGTAATCTGCAAAACGTTTTTTGTTTTGAATTAAATATTCTTATTCCAGGGGAGTTATTTTAGCCTTTAGCCTTCAGCTAATTGATCCATAAACTTAATTAGTCTCTCTCCTTGACTACTTGAAGCAAGAGAGTGGAGCTTATTTTCACTTTTTTTTTCTGAGCATATTTTTACATCTAAGTCATGTCTTGATAGATAGAAACAAATATATGCCTGGACATCTATGCATATTTTGTGTCTCTCACATAGACTGTGCTCATTAAAACAGTGTGGCTTTTTCCTTCTTTATTCCTTTCTTAACCTTCCATTCAGTTACGTTCAATTGTTAGAGATTTTCTGATGCTTTATTTGACTGTTGCTTAAGATGAGGGAAATGGAGGGAGAATAGACAACAGGATCAAAAAGGAAGACATGGGCCCAACAGTTTCCTTTTTTTGTGAAAGCCATTTATTTCCTTTCCCATGAGATATGCTGTAATTCTGGAATCTATGTAAAAATGTATCAAAACCCTATCTTGACTGACACTAGTTATATCTACTACCTCCACCCCCATCAATAGAATATGTTTCTTGAGGACAGAAGTGATTTGGTTTTTGGCTTTGGATACCTACTATCTAAAAGAGTATCTTCACCTAGGTTCTTGATCAAGAATTATGGAATTGAATTGAAATTTTAATTCACTCTTTAACAGGGAGCACACAAATGCTACTGCAGTAAAAGCTGCAAGTATGAAAATCAATTTGACTTCTTTTTCTCCAGTAAGACCAGGGTGTCCTTTAAATTCCTTGAAGGAAAATGATACATATTTTCAACTGAAATTTCATTTCCCAGCAGTTGCTGTAGTACAGTATGTTTTTCTCATGACCCAGATTTTTTTAAACTCGATAACAAGATGATTTTCATTAGTAAATGCAGACACAGGTTAAAGTCGTCTTGTGAAGACAAAAGGGGATTTCTGCATTTACCAATAGCATATCTTTGGAAATCCATGGCAGGCCTTCCATAAAAGTAAGTACTTGCTGGTTATAATAATTGGTGACAAGGAAACTTGTTTTCCTGTAGGTTCTTGTTATGGGACAGTTGCAGAATGGTAGCCCAAGAGTCTAAGTTGTTCTTATCCAGTGAAATCTCTGTTGTCTTTAGAGCAGATGGAGGAAATAAGTCCTCCTGTACCCAGTAAATGCAAACATGGCAAAAGAAACCCAATTTTACCATAATATTTGTCTCTAATATCCCCACTTAAAAGACATTTCCCCAGGCAGAAAACCAGGGCTAGATAAAGGTGCAAAGGAGGCAAAGAGTCTTCTTGGTGTTTTTGGACCTCACTTTTTGTTGCCTCTCTGTCCTTCATCTGTTTGAGCCCTACACTTGAGGCTTCCCTCATGTTTCTTGTGTTTCCTTGAGTTTCTGCTCTAGAATAGAAAGGACCCTAGATTTGAAATTAGAGGATTGAGGTTCAAATCTTAGTTATGATACTGACTTGCTTATGCAAATCACTTCATCTCTCCAGGGTTTGGTTTCTTCATCTATAAAACTGTCCCAAGGTGGTTATTCGGCTCGAATTAGATAATGTATGGCAAACAGTATATCAGTATCAGCTGCCAGTATCATAGTTATTATTAACAATTCATTTTTCTTATTTAATGGAGGATAGGTAGAAACTGCCCTGTGACAAGCCACTTACTGCTATTATTTTTATGTTTAATGTCTTGTAGACTGTTATGGCAGAGGTAGATAGTCATTGTTTTTGTAGTTGAATAAAAGTAGTCCAGATATGAGCTCATCTGTACTTTATCCCATTCCCAAATGTGTTTGATTTCTTCCTCCACATCTCAGTATGTTGAAAGCTTTTCTTTGGATGTTATAGTAGCTTGGAAATTATGAGTGTATATAATATAGCAACATCACACAAAAACATTATTACTAAATTCTTATGGATCAGTGTCATATCTTTGTTATTATAGTCCGTGATATTGGGTCAAACTCTGGTACAGCTTATTAAAGGCATCGTCCAGAATATTTAGAAGTGTGTATTTGTGGTGGGGAAATTTGTTGTCCATCAGTCCATGAAAGTTAGTAAACCCTTCCCTGTGTGACTCTAGCCTATAATTCATGTATTGATATGTGTTCAGGAGATGGTAAGCTTTTGCATCCTACAATGATGTTGCAGACTTTCTTCTGATTCCTTTTATAATAAACGTTGATTTAATATGATAGTAAAAATAATAAACATAGTGGTGGTTCCCTGGTCCTGTTTACATAAACAAATCTTCATCTCTCATGTATTTATTTGTCTCGTCTGTGGACATATCCCATAGAGACATTTTTGATTCCAGTGTTTGAGCTTAGTTTTTGTAGAGGCTTCATGTGGAAATGAACCACTTTGGGTTACATAAAACAAATTTAGTAGCATGTATATGTAATTGATGTAAACTTTTCCCCCCTTGATCGTGGCAGGGAAGGGTGGTCCCATGTTAGAAAGGCCCTGAATGGGAACCCCTCCTGGACTCTGGGAAATGTTTAGATGTGAGAAATGAGGGTTGAGAGATCCCCTGACAGCAATGGGGTCCCTTGGCCATGGCTTTGCAAAAGAATTTGCAAACCTGAATAAATGAGGCGAGAGGTTTGTGGCCAAAAAATGAGTTTATTATACTAAGAAAACAGCTTTCTTAGCAGGCAAAATCCTGTTAAGACTTTTGCAAAAGTCTGGACACACAGTTTGATTTTATTGGGTTTTTTGTTGTCCTGAGCTAGGGAGCAATTTGAGGGACTAATTTTCAACTCAGTAGGGTGGTGATTATGCCCCCCCAGGCCAAGATCTCCAATTGAATTGAATGAGGAGATTACTATCTGGGAGTTTCCCCTATGAACAGGGAGGTGGAGCCCCTTCCAGAGGCCAGGAGGAGTCCCGATTCAGGGCCTTTCCAACCCAGGATCACCCTTCTTCCTCCCCACGATCAAGGGGGATACAGTTTATATGATTATCAACCTTTGCTATTGCTTAATGCAGATGTATTTGTTTTTCCCCAAAAGTATTTTCATAAGTTTGTTATTGTATTGCCTATAAACTTATCCTGGGCTCTGAGAACATAATTGTCTTTTTTTTTTTCCTTTTGCTCAGGAAATGTTGGTCTTCCTATATAACATATTAGGGTGCTCAGCCCTGTGTTTTATTAGTTATTACACAGGTTTTGTGGGTATTCTTGACAAATTTTGGTCCGTTTTGCAGTTCCAAAAATATACATGAAGGGAGTTGTTGCATAGATGCTGATTGCTCTACATGTCTACTTTCCATTAAATTTGGATTTCAAGATGCTACTGAGTTTCAGCATATCCACTTTTACGCTCAACGTGTCTTACCTGTAGGAAAGTAGTAGTGGTGTCTGTTCTTTGCCTTTTATGCAACTAAATTCCTTTTATCCATGGAGTCTTAGTCAAAGTATTATCAAAGTAGACTACCCTAATGTAAAATACATAGCATTGTGCTTTACTGGAAGACTAGATAAACCATCTTATGGAAAGGGAAGAGAAACATTTAAAAATTAAATGTCCATCATTTTACTATCTCTAATCCCCACATTGAAGCAACAGATCTCGGGTGCTGATATCACTAACTGGTTGGCCCCGAAATACAAATGTATTCTCTAACTCATGATGTTATAGATGAATTGCCTGTAAAATTCCACACAAAGCATCTCAAGATCTGCAATTTGCAGATCTTACAAATGTGGATCCAATAATTTGATTAGTAGTTGAAGAAAGGGGTTATAAAATACTGGACCTGTAGCCAAAAGTGGTAATCAATAGGGGGTCCTACTTTGTCAGAATGAACCACTGTCTCTGTCTGCTTCCCTGAGACATTCTCCTATAATGGAAGTAAGCTAGTCACTTGGTGCCTTACACATGGCCTTTGCATATAGTAACACCTTGCTGGAGAGAAAAGTTTCCAGTGTCCCAGTCAACTTCAGCTTTAGTAAATGCTTGCCTTTTTTTCCTGGATTCTTTTGCTTCCCATAAAGAACACTTTGTAAAGTCGTCTGCTAGGAGTGGACACATGCGATCCTCTAAGCTAAAATGCTGACAGTTTTGTCCTCTAAGATTCTGTGGACCGGTATTGACAAATAGAAGCTATTTGAAAAGATGCCATATAGTTTTCGTGATTTTAGAAGAAGAAATTTCTGAATTAAATGTTCTTTGCATATAAAGAGGGAGAGATCTGTCTATGAATAAGCAGAGCCACATGTGCACGTTACAAATGCTGGCGTTTGTCACAGCCTGTATTTAAAAAAAAAAAACAAACTCAATACTGAGTTCTTTTTACTATTTCTAAAATATGATTGTCCTTCAGACTGTGTGCCAAGTTTCTGTCTGACTCGTTACAGCAGAGTTAGAAATAGGGGACAGGGCACAGTCTATGGTGAAATTGGCTGATGGACTGGACCTCAGTTTGACCCACTAAACAAGCATTTGGTCAATGTGTACAAAGTACCGAGCACTGGGCTAGGCACTGGGGATACCAATAAAATAAACCAAACCATCTCCACCCTCAAAAAATGTGTTCCATTAGGGAAAACTACATGTCCATATCTTCGCGTATACAGAATATATTTAAGGTATTGGGAGAAGGCACTTGCTGTTGGGAGTGAGGGTAGGCCATGTTGGAAGAGGTATCAGGAAAGACTTCAGTAAGAAAGGAGGCTTGCACCGATTTTAGGAGAAAACTAAGTATCCTAAGAGATAGAGATAGAGAGGGATGGCACGCCAAGCACGGGAACAGCAAGTGCAAAGGTGTACAGACAGAACGTCATGTGAGGAATAGGCAGGAGGATGAGATGTCAGTCAAAAGGGAATGCCATTTTAGGCTGCATTATGAGAGGCCTAATACCCAGGACTGTGGGAAGAAGGGAAGAGTCCATCTGCAGTCTTTCTTGGTAAGAACAGAGTATTTCATTCAACTTCGGCCACCACCAAGGATGCTATTAGGTTGGAGAATGCCTCAGAAGAGTACTTGAGAAGCTTACTGTACAAGTACCATTTTAAAGAACCTGGAATATTTAGCTTGGAGCACAGAAGATCTGGGTTAGGTGAGAGTATGTGGCAGAGTGTAATTTTATAGAAATCTTCAGCTTTTGGCTGAGACAATTGGGATTAAGTGACTTGCCCAGGGTCACACAGCTAGGAAGTGTTAAGTGTTTGAGACCAGATTTGAACTCGGGTCCTCCTGAATTCAGGGCTGGTACTCTATCCACTGCGCCACCGAGCTGTCCCAGTCTTCAGGTTTTTGAAAGGCTATAATATGAAAGATGTATTCTGTTTAGCCCCAGGAGGAGAAGCAGCATGAAGAAGCATGGATAGTGGATAGATTGTTGAATTGGAGTCCAGAAGAGCCAGCCTCAGACCTTACCTCAGATGGTTGCTGTGTTACTCCAAGTGGTCATTTCCATGTCTGAACCCCAATTCCCTCTTTTGTAAAATAGAAATAAAAGTATACCTATCCCATAGGATTATTGGGAAGCCCAAATGAGGTAATGTAATATGGTAAGTGCTTGTTACCCTGAGAGTGCTATAGAAATATCAGTTACTGTGGTTGTTAATGAATGGAAGGTATAAGGGTATAAAGTGAGGCTTAATGTCAGGAAAAACTTTCTAACGACGAGAACTGTCCCAGTGTGGCATGGGCTGCCTTAGGAAGTGGTCGGTCTTCTCTTTGGAGGTCTTCAAGCAGAGGTCGGACATCCACCCCTCTTTGGGGTACATTCTAGGATGGATTCCTGTTTGCACCCTGGTAAGATGAGATGAGCTCTGAGATCCCGTCCAACTCTGAGATTCTGAGATTCTGGGATATGTCACAGAATTTGAGAGTTGGAAGAGACTTTAGAGTTCTCTTTTCAAGAGAAGCAACTCTTCTTGCCAAGTCAGAAATGAGTGACGATGTGGAATGTGTAGAGTCTGAGCATCAGGTGGCACCATGAGTTCTGTGTGCACAAAGCGTGGGAAGCAGAAACCAAGTGCTGCAGGAAGCCCAGAGAAAGGTATGGCCAGGGAAGGCAGGAGGATACCTGTCACGGAAACCCACGTGCATCCGGAGACATAAAACTTGTCTTTGGCAAAGATCCCTCTAATCGTGTGACTGTATACCTAGTAATTGTAATCATGAATAGAATGGTAAATAAATGAAAACATTATTTAGAGAGATGAAGTTCTGATAACCAGTGGCTGTTCTAAATACATTTTTCATACGTCTGCTATTTATCTCTAGTCTTCAAAAATATTGTTTATCACTAGCAGTTGAGATGTCTCCCTCAAAACGTTAAGGATGTCATACTTTTGTATATAGCCAGATTCTGTAGCATTTCAACACTATGACTTAAAAAAAGAGTACCCAGGAAAGCTCCTTATCATCTGATTTGAGATATGAATGAGATTGAGAACATGCAGCTCAGCTCTTCTGCTAAGTGCAGACCTTACTAGGGTATCTCATTTCATTTCAAACTAAGCCTGTTTTTGAGATAAGGAGGAAGCAACCCTCATGGTCACATGATTGATTGATAGCATTTTGGGTTGGTGCACAGTCTTGGTGTATTTCCATTTTCCTGAAAGTCCTTAAAAATTCAGAAAAGCAGCAGCAGCAGCAGCACTTGGCTTAGCAGAGAGAGGTCTAACTTTTGTTAAAAGCTGGCTGATTCTGGATGGGTTTGCCAGTTGTCACCTTCTAACCACCCTTTTCTCCAGAGGCACAGACTTCATTAATTTTAGTCAGAGCCCCACAGAGAAGAGAAACTCTAGTTTACTGTAGCTCAGTTTGCACATCCCACCTGTCGGGCTGGCTGTAAAGGAAAAGCCCCAACCAAACCAAAAACAGTAGGCCAAGGCTGGCAGACCTGGCATCATTCACCAGTTCTGGTGCCTGCCCATAATCTAGCAGCCTCACTCTCCTGAAGCTAAAATCTAACGTTTGGTCTTCATGGGTGACTTCAACTCCTTAAGCTTGGAAAAAGAGCAGCTCCTTTCTTCTCATATTTCATGTCCCCCTCCACAAAGAACCTGCTTCTAGGTAGTGAGCAAGGTTACAAATACTGCCATTGCTTTCCACTCTATACATTAAAAAGACCCTGATGGTCCTACCCTGGTCCGAAGCTTATTTTTGGTTTGGAGCTGTATCACTTACAGAAGGGAAGCTGTCCTTGAAGGAACAATACAGAATCCAGCCTTGGAGCCCTGTGACCAAAGGAGTCTCCCTCTTCTCAAAACTCAGGTTAAAAAAATTGAACAGTAGCTCCACCACTACTACTTACTCGTTCAAACAAATGATTCCCCTATAAGTGGTAGCTTAACTTTGTCATTCTTGCTGTTACAGAGATCATCTATTTGTACAGTATACATTATATATCATCTATCACATATTATATGTTACTATATAGCATATATTCTGTAATATTATATATATACTTATGCATACATTTCTATAAAATCACTTTTCTATTTATAACCTTGAGAAAACGATTTAACCTCCCTATGCCTCAGTTGCCATCATCTGATAAATGGGAATAACAATGCCTCTATTACCTACCTCAAACAGTTGTTGGACTCAGATAAAATAATATGCTTGCTGCAGCTGCTTGAGTGAGGAAGTTCAACGTCAGGAAGATGGAGGTCATATCTCATGCCAGACACTTACCATGTGTATGACTCTGAGGAAGTCACTTATACTGATAGAATCTCATTTTCTTTATCTATAAAATGGGGGTAATTGTAATGCCTGCCTCACAGGACTGTGGTGAAGCTCAAATGAAATAATGTATGTAAAGTTCTTTATAATTCCTAGAGTGCTATGAAACATGGCAGTTCTTTTCCTCCTCCTCCTCTTCTTCTTCTTCTTCTTTCTCCTCCTCCTCCTCTTCCTCCTCCTCCTCCTTCCTTTCCTATTTTTAGCTTTTTGTCTTCAGATATAATATTGTTATGAGTAGTTTTGTACACGTGAGGCTTTTCTTGTTGTCAAGAACTTTCTTAGAGCAGAATCTCAAGTCTAAGTCACAGGATATGAATAAGTTAATACCTTTTCTTACATGGATTCAAAATTGTTTTACAAAACGGTTGCATCCATTCACAACTCCACCAGCAGGGAACTGCCATGTCTGTCCTCTTTTGTTAGAAACAATAAAATTCATCTTTTATCATCTTTTCAAATACTTTGGGTACAAGTTCATATCTCAGAGTTATTTTTATTTAGATTTTCCTGGTTGTTCATAAGTTTGAACATTTTCCAGAAAATTATTGATAGTGAATTTTAATTTTATTTTTGTGGTTAATATCATTAATCATATTAATAAGTTTCCTGATGCTGAACTCTCCTTGGTTCCTTGTATACAGCTAGCTTAGGTATAGTAAATTATGTTGGCAATATTTTTAAAATATTCATTATTAATGGTTGCCTAGAGTTTTATTCTCTATTTTGTCCCTCATTTGAGTATCTGGATCATATTTGTCTCATAGAAAGAATTTGATAAAGTACCATCTTCATTTCTGTGAACACTATATATTCTAACACATTATATATTCTTTATATGTTCAATAGAAAACATTTTTAAGCTAACATTGATATAGCACTTACTATGTGTCAGACTGATAAGCACTTTACAAATATTAACTCATTTGAGTTTCACAATAGCTCTGGGAGGTAGGAACTATTATTATTCCCATTTTATAGATGATGGGACCAACAACTAAAGCAGGAATATTTTAGGGGGAAAGAAAAGAAAAGGAGTACCTTGTTCTGTTTCCATGTTCAATTGCTCTTTCAGAGATTTGCTTGGTTATTTTGTGTATTTTATATTTTGTAAATATACATCCATTTCATTTTATTTTGTGATCATATAATTGGTTATAGTGTTTTCTAATGTTTTTCTTAATAATGTTGATGTGAATTTATTCTTATACATTTAGAGTGTGGTATTTTTGTTTCCTCTCTCTTATTTTGTTCAAAATGATGAATGATTTACAGCTTTTCTTGGTCTTTAAAAAAAAAACAGGTTTTTTGTTTTATGTCTTAGCTTTATAAGCATTTTCGATTTCATTTACTTTACCTGTCCAAAGATTTTTAAGGTTTCTAATGTGTTTTGCAAAATTTATTTTAAAATTTAAAAATTCTGTTATTTGATATTTACGTCATTACTATTCTGTTTCTCATCTAGAGATATGTATTTCCTGCAAGGACTATTATATCTGCATCTCATAAGTTTTGGTATGTGGTCTCATTGTCATGTTCCTTAATAAAATAATTGTTTCCATTATTTCATTGACTCACTAATTATTTAATGTAAGATCATTTAATCTCCATTTGGTTTT
>JAJPUD010013652.1:0-43466 GCA_023553655.1 Myrmecobius fasciatus
ATGTGGACTTGCTTGTCCAAACCTTCACGGTGACTTTATGTTATCTTCCTCATTGGACCAAGGGGAAAAGTGAAAAAAAGGGAAGTGATTAAAGAGAAATGGGCCAGAGGCAGATGTGGACATGGAGCCTGCTGGTGTCTAGGCTAGGTGACCCCACTTGTTCAGTGAGGAGCTAGAAGGTAGGCGTAGCTGACCCCCAGTTACTTCGAGGTCCCTCTCTAGCTTTAGCAGGGTCTGTCTGCAGCAAGGGTGGCAAGCTATTAAGAAAGGATTTGTCTGGCCTGGCAAGGAAAGGGTCCTGGAGGCTGGTGGCTCATTGTTGTTTTTGGTCCCAACAGAACTTGTTTGGAATGTGGAAACCGTTGGTGTTCCTAGCCATTGCAGCAGTGGCTCTCTACGTGTTACCAAACATGCGCCAGCAAGAAACAGAGTTCTGCCTCACTGAGTAAGAGGTCAAAGCCATCTGGTATGGCGGACCTATAGTTCTCATCATCCCCCAGCAGGACTAGACCGGCCAGAACGACATTCCCATCCATCGACCCCATCTCCTGTTGGTCCCATACTTGCAGTCTTAGTCTCCCCAGCTCAGAAAGGCCTATGGGGAGTTCCTGTCACCATTCTTCTGCTTCCCACAAGAACCTGGGCTCCTTGTAACTAAATATCAGCTCAATGACATGAGAGTTTGTGATTCTTTATTTGCTCACTCTACCTTGCATGACAGCCAAGCCAATTCACCTTTGGGTTCCTATCTCAGAAGTCTGGGACCCCAATTTGCATTGTTTCTTCAGGCCCATTTTCCATTTCTCTTCAGACCACTTCATTTTTTATAACTATTTGGGAACAAATAACAGCAGAAAAGCAGTTCTGTTCATTCAGCAGATATTTGTTGATCCCCTGGGGCGTGCAAGATACAGCCGCGAGTATCACTTTATTTTGTTTTTCTCTGTGGAAGGAGAGAAAATAAAGGGACTTAGCAAGAACATTTGGAGATAGATTTTTCTAGTGTTATGTAGCTTAGAATAGTACTAAGCCTAGAAGAGAGACACATCACAGCAATCACGAGGGCAGTGTGGAGATTATCATCAATTTGGAAACTTCCACTATTGTTAGAGCTGCACAAAGTGGAGCAGGTGCTCCTCCATCTCCTGATCTGCCTTTCCCTTGAAACAAACTGTTTGGGGGTAACAGAATAAGCTGGCTTCCACTTGTTCTGGAATTGCCCACAGCCCACCTGATGCCAATCTCTTCCATTTCAGTGGAGGGGGATTCCCCTCCCTCCCTTAACTTACCTAACTCTAGCCATCAGTTGACTAGAGAAGATCATACGTAATGAAAATCCCAGGAAGGTACATGTATCCTGGGTAATGCTTGAACCTATAGCAAAACTGATCTAAATGCTGAGCTGGAACCCAAGGTTAAGGCTAGCCCCAGGTGAAAGATGTGACTAGTGATCACACGGTTTGGGCACCAATGGACTTTCAGCTTCCCTTCAGTAGAGTGGCCTTTTCTTGAATTAGAAGCTCCTCATGTTTCTTCAGATCATATCCTTCTTGGAAATCCAAGGTTCCTTTCTTAGGGAGCATCTTTCCTAGACAATGTAAAATCCTCCGCGTACCTTGGAATCCAGCCTTCTCTCTCAGGGATTGGAGAGCAAACCCAGTGTTCCTGAAGCTGCTTTTTAAAAAATTCTTTGTAATTGGAGTGCTTATAAGTTACTCAGTTTGTTATGGCATACCTCTAGGGAAAGAATAATGTGCTTCAGTGATGGTGGTTTAACTGCTAAGCAGGAGATGACAAGCAGAGTGAAAGAATTGAGAAAAGCTACAAATTAGCCACATCTAAGGAAAAACCCCTTAGGTTCCTATTTAGGTAAGTGGAGGTTGGACCACAGATTGTCAAGGGGTAGCAGAATGGCAGATAGATTGTCGGCCCCTTAAGGGGAGAATTGGATCCCAAGCTTGGGTATGAGGAAAGCACACTTGCCACTATAATCTGGTTAAGACTTTTTGAGTTAAAAGGAATAGGGCCAGAGCCCCACCCTGCCCTAAGAAGCATTGATAGTGCCCAACTTAACTGAAATGATTATAGTTCTTAGAAAATAGGGTCCCTGGTACATGAGACTCCGATTCTTCTCAACTGGAAAAGTGTGATTAATGTAGGTAACTGACAGGCTACCCTGTAGGAGAAGTGGGATCAGGAGCTAGATTGGGCAGCTTGGGTCTATAGGGACAGGTCAGCAGGTGGTGAGTCAGGGGGTTATAAGCAGCTTGTAGCCCCAAATACTCGGCTGATGAAACCCCCTTGCAAACCTCCTGGGGGACCCCGTATGGCCCAGGGGAAGAGGATCGACTAAAAACTCTGCCAGGAGACAGGGAGGTGGGGAGGGAGGGAGGGGGGCTTTTGGCAAGACAAGATGAGCATTGTGCACGGTCTGTTCCGGCCCCATGTTGCTGCCCATCCCAGGACCACAGCTCATGGACTATATTGAGGGCTGAGTCACCATCCCTGCTGGGTCAAGCTGACGAGTGGGCCCTGAGTCAGGACCCAATTTATCCTGGAGAGCAACAGGCTCAGATTGCAATGGGGGAGGGGCCAGGCAATGGAGGGGTGACGGGAAACATCTACTGGCACTGTTCCCTCTTCTGCACCATTCACTCGCCCGTATACTAAGTGATTTGGGGCTGAGGGAAAGCTATCTCTTTGTGGACCCTATCCCCTTCTCTGGGTACTGTTTTTGGATTCAAGGGGAATTTCCTTTTGTTACCCATGATTGATATTTTCCTCAAGGGGAACCAGGAATCGCCATACTGGCCTACTGGTGTTAGAGGGTCAACATAGGGATGGCTCAATTTGTCTAGTCCTAATGGCACAAAATCCCTCACTGTAAACTTCAATCAACCCTACATCAGATTCAAAGATCATAAAGTCATCAACTTATGGCTGGAAAGCCTGTAGTTCAGCCTTCTTGTTTTATATTATAGATGAAGCAATTGACACTCATATTAATCAAGTGACTTGTCCATGTTCACAAAGGCAGAATCAGAGACAGGATCTGAGTGTTCGAACTCAGATTCACAACTGCATTCTTTCCACCCTACCAAGCTGTTCTAGTGGCTATGGCTTGGGAATCCAGAATCAGGATTGTTCTTTCCCAGGAAAGAACAATTTCAGTTTTATGGGATGGGGCCTCATGGATGCGATAGAGTCAAAGATCATGTTTTCCATCTTTTTTTTTTTTTTTAAGGTTTTAAGAATACTACTTCAGCTTTTTTCCTTCCTGACTCTCTTGGTTCAAGGGAGACAAATCCATATGTGCCCAGGACCTGGGGAACTCTTTCTTCAAACTCAAATAATGAGCAATAGTGATTTCCAAGATTTCATGACTATTGGTGGAACGTTTATAGCTTGGAAAGGGAGACTGAGGGAGTAAGGGGCAGGGTGAGGGAGGTGAGCTGCAACCAGGACAGTGGAATTCCTTAGTATCGCGTCATAGCCAGCAGACAGAACATGAGCCTTGGAGCAGAGGGCTATTTATATTCCAGCTTGTCACTATCAGAGCCCCCAGAGCACTCCTCTCCCCCTGCCATGGTCACTAGCCAGGGCTACCACTACCTGCTTTGTGCTCTTTTTCCTACTCAAATTCTCAGAACAGTCTCTGGGGGAGAAGGGGAGTATATATTACTGCTATAAATCCTCCCCCCCAAAATAACAGCATTTCCTTATCAATGACCCTAATGAGGGCAGCACTGGGGGAAACCTGCTAAGTTCCCCACAACTCCCTTCCTCACAAAATTTGGTGAGTCACTCATTACAAGGGCCCCAAGAATGTTCCAAAAGTCTCCTTAGCTCCACCATTCTGGAAAATGGCAACACTGGCTGAGTCAGGGAGCTCCCTGGTCTGAGGCCTTTCCACCTGTCTTTATCAGGGAGAACTTGGAGTGCAGCTAATTCCCTCCAGACCCCCCTACTCTCACTTCTGGAACTAACTGCAGAACTGTTAAAGATGGGCTAGCAAGGACACAACTGAGTCTAGATTGAGTGTTGTGTTTCTGAGTCCCAAGCCAGATCTGTTCCTCAGTTTCCCTAATCCCTATCAACCATTTGAGCCACTGTCCATTCCTGGAAGAGCCAGGGATTTCCCTAGTATTAGTCCCCCCCCCACAGCTCCACTGGGGAGGGTCAGTCCAACTGCTCTCCTCTCTCCAGGGTTCCCTCTGACTACTTCCATCCTATCTCTACCAGACTTCCCACAACCTCAGCTCACATTCCCCCTTGGCTGATGCCAACAGGGATCTCCCTGGCTGGCTGGCCAGACGGTTCTCCTTTCTAGCCAAGGATGGACACAATGAATGGGGGGGGGTTCCCTGTCACCAAGGGGGAGGTCTGTCCTGACTCTTGTCCCTGGAGATATTGTCTGAGTCAATTTCTGGGGTCTGGGAGGATGGGGAGTGAAGAGAGGTGACTCATAGTCCAGAATTTGAACGTTCTCCTCACACAGTTCTGAGAGGGTGAGCCTAAGTGGGTTGATGACATTAAATAGAAAGTGGGGTGGGGTGCCTGGAAACTACTGTATCTCCAATTACCAAGGGTAAACCCATTCTAGCCCATAGGGAGACCTCTGTACTTCAATCCCAGAGTAATAGAGAAAGGCAGACCTTAAGAAAGTCTTTTCTTCATTTATTTCCATGTTATCCTGTTTCCTCCTCCCTGCCCAAATGCACTCCTTCTCCTACCCCAAAGAGCTCTGACCCTGACATGGATGATTAATTATTAGACTTACCAGCTCAGTCATTGCCATATTAGCTCTCTGCTCTCAGTCCTAACCCTTCCTCTATTCCTCAGTTTCCCAAATCTACCTCTTCTCTAAGTCTTAGTCACCTTTGTTTCTCTTCCCCCCACCTTCAAAGTCTTCATCCCCACCTGTGACTCAGCTCAGATACGGGGAGGGAGGGGAAAAGAGGCAGGGGACCAGAAGGGGGAGGAGAAGACCGTATGATCCTCCCCATTTTCCTTATTCACCCCCATCTTTGAACTTGGCAGAGGGGCAGATTTGGGGAGCAAGTCCTAATAATAGATCTTTGTTCCTCTGGCTGAAGAGGGGGTCAGATTGGTATGAAAGTACAAGGAAGGACTTGGGGAAGACCCCCCTTGTAGGGTTCCCCTTCCCTTCAGATTCTCTAGGCTACTGAGGAGTAGGCGGGGCCTTCCCTGATCCCCTTCCCCGCCCCCCCGCCCCCACCCCCCCCCCGCAGGCCAGCCCCGCCGGCCGGCATTCCTGGGAGGCCGGCGCTCTGACGTGAGCCTGGGGAGGGGGGCCCCCCCGCGACCCAGGGGCTTCTTAAACCCCCCGCCCCCGGTCCGGCCCTGCATTTCCCCAGCACCGCTCCGCCCCCTCAGAGGGAGAGATAGAGACCCAGGCTCAGCGAGAGGCAGGCGTGGAAGAGGAGAGGAGAGCCCGAGTCCGAGCTTGAGGACTAGAGAGCGACCGAGCAGGCTCCCGAGAGAGCCCGAAGTTTGAGAAGTGAAAAGGAGGCAGGAACTCCCAGGACCGCTATCCAGAGCCAGGAGCGGACACTGCCCCTCTAGGCCAGCCCCAGACTCCGGCCACCCCCGCCCCACCAAGCCGTCTCCGGCCCCAGTCCACGGGGATCTGAAGGCGCTGCACGGCGCCCCGCAACTTCGTCCTCGGGACCCCTTTAAGGGATTCCCGCCAGCTTGGTTGAGCCCCTTCTCCGGACTTAGCCCGACCCCCACCCCCCACCCCAAAGCGATCAAGATGAACAACAGCAACTACCCAGAGGGCCTGGGTGAGGAGATGGACGAGATGCCGTCCACTGAGAAGGACCTGGCCGAGGACGCGCCGTGGAAGAAGATCCAGCAGAACACCTTCACCCGCTGGTGTAACGAGCATTTAAAGTGCGTGGGCAAGCGCCTGGGGGACCTCCAGAGGGACCTGAGCGATGGCCTGCGTCTCATCGCCCTGCTCGAGGTACTGAGCCAGAAGCGCATGTACCGCAAGTTCCACCCGCGGCCCAACTTTCGCCAGATGAAACTCGAAAACGTGTCCGTGGCGCTCGAATTCTTGGAGCGCGAGCACATCAAGCTCGTGTCTATCGGTCAGTGCCTGGGGAGGGACGGGACGGGGACGGGGCCGGGCGGGGTGGGGTAGGGAGAGAGGGGCCTGGGCAACCCGTACCCACGCGGGGGCGGGACGGCTCCCCCCCACTTCCCCAGGGCCGTAGCCCTAGGGTGGTGTCCACGCGCGCCGAAAGCCAGAAAGGAGACCTTGGGGCTTTTTTCCATTGGCCAGTAGAAGGAACCTGGGGGAGGAGCCTTATGTGGTGGAACCTACTGGACTTGAACCCACTGGCTATTGGGAGAGCCCCTGGGGGTTTGGGTAGGGCCAAATAGTCGGGGAACCCTCCTGGGGAGTGGAGAGGAAGGAGGGTTCAGCTACTGGGACAGAGAAGTTCACTGGCACCGATGTCTCACACACCCTGACACACTGCTACCCACACCAACCCCAAAGCATAGTACTTTCTCCTACAGTCCTAGACACACACGCCCCTTAGCTGTACAAGGAGGGGATACACCAACATGGGACTCCCCTCTTTCTCTACCTTTCTCCCTCCCATTCCTGACCCACCCAAGTTGGCACCTACACCACCTTCTCTCTTCAAAGCCCTCTGCCTTCCATACCAGACCCTTGCTGACAAGTGCAACAGTTCTGGGATCCCCTCAGTTTCCACTTCTGGAAATTAATAGATAACCTTAAAAGCACCTGTCCCTCTTCATTTTTTTTTTTTTTTTTTTTGTGGTCACTAGAACAACAAGTTTAAGTGTGGAGTTTAGGGAGAGGCCAGGAGGCAGGATATTAGCCACTACCCAAGTTGGCTGCCATTGTGAAAAGTGACTCTGTGACAGGATGGTGAGGTTCCTCCCAAAAGTTCCTTCTAAATGAGGTGAAGGTGTGGGGGGCTGGGTAGCTGAGTGGTACTGAAAGCAGCAATGACATCTTCTCCCTCCTCTGTCCCCCGGGCTAGGCATGTGCCTGGCAGCTGGGCCCAGCCCCTGGGGGCCTTTCCAGGGAGTGGGGGGGGGAGGAGGGGAGGAGGACCCAGTCTTTGAAACCTAAAAAGGCACTGAGTGAGCCTAGGAAACATTAACCCCTTCCTGTCCTTACCCATTCTCTATCTACCTACGAAGGGTCTTCATATACAATCCATTCCTCTTCCCACCTCCCAAGCCAAGGGCAGGGAACTAGGGAGGAGTTCCCCCTATACAAAGAAAGGGGAGTAGAAATGTTGAGTGTAACCAAAGCCTGAAGTTGTGTGTGGGGAGGGTTGAGGCAAAAGAATCACAGCTGGAAGTGTGTGGGGGTGTATGAGGATGTGTAGTGGGGGGAAAGAACCAGTTACATCTGTCTAGAACTTAGAAGAGCTCTGAAAAAGTAGAATTCCTTCTCCTGGTTTCTATCAGGACAAAACTTCATGGGGGCAGGGGAAGGGGAGGGAAAGAGGAAGGAAAGGGCAGTGGCAGCACCAGGGAGCTGTGGATGTGATTTGAACAAGAATAGGGTTATGAAGGACTTGGGATCAGTTATTTAAAAGAGATACATGTCTCTGTCAGCTAAAAATAAGAAGCCTTCCCATAAGGGTGCCCTCCACAGTTCCATGGAGGCCAGAGAGTGAAGGTACATGGAGGGCTGTAATGTGGGATGGGATCCCCACACCAGAAATAGGGGTAGCTGGCATATTGCACACACATGATGTGGGGGCAGGGGAGAGTCCTTCCCAGTGGGAGGTAAGGAGAGACATTCCCAGTTAATTCTGCTATCTGTTGGGCCCCGTATCCTCCCCTGAGCCACTACTAGCTCTGGGCCTTCCTGAATTAGCAGCTGAGGTCAGCATGGGGCCCCTTCTCCTGTCCAGTCCCCTCCCTCAACTTCACAAGCTCCTTCCCCAATGACCAACGTCCCCCTACCCCACCCCCACCGCCTGCCCCAGACTGGAAATAGCATGGCCTGGTTGTGACACAGCAGATGTCTCTGAGCTTTCCAGAAGGACAGGCCATGTTGGCGCAGGGGTGAGAGTGGGGGTGGAGGAGGAAGAGGGCATACAACTGAGGCAGGGAGATCCAGGGAACTGGCAGTTTATAGATGGGTGGGAAAGGCAGAGAACATCAGCTGAGTCTGGAACAAGTTACGGAGGTAACAGGGAACAAGTTAGAGGGTTACAGAAGATAAAAGGGACCCCCTCAGAAATACCTGACCTGGCTGAATCTGAGGAGTGGGATCAGTTGGAGAGAGAAAGATGCAATCTCAGTGAGAAGGCTGAAAGCAGATGATGGGGTCAGAGGCTAGTACAATAGCTGAGCAGAGGGAAGGGTCCTGTTCTTCAGGAACTCCTCCTGCATCTGCCTGGAGAGAGAAATCATTGGTGAAACTGTCAGCCTCATACACCCACTTCCAACTCCCATCGGGGGCCTCATCCTCCCCGGCCCTCATCTCTCTCCACATCTTCACGAAAAGTTTTCAGCCCAACCATCCTCACGCCCAACATTGGTGGAGGGAGCTCATGGGAGACCGGGAAGGGGCTGAGGTGTTGTTAGAGGGAAAAGGAGGAGTGGATTTGGGCAGTGGGGAGGAAAAAAGGATCAAGACAGAACTCTTGCTTCCTGTGGGGAAGAAGGAGAGCTGTTCACAGTCTGGGCCAAGTGGCTCTCACACATATATGAGATAAGCTGTCAGCAATGCAGCTCCAGGGGTTAGGAGGGAGGGAGGGGAGAGAACTATTGACAATCGAGGGGTCTGCCCAGCTGTGAACAGATGTGAAGAGTTGACTTTCTGCTCTCTGGCAATATTCTGCCAACTGTTGTCAACCTCTTTTCCCCTGCCCATTTGAGTGTGAGGGGGGACACCCTAACACTGGGGGAGGAACCTGATTCAGCTCTTTCCTGTTGGTACTGTGGACCCAAGATGTCTCTGCCTGGGTATCTGAAAATGAGAATTTGCTGGGTTTTCCCTTCTCCCACAACTATGAGGGAGCTAAGGCCCAAGAAGTCTCCCTCTTTCTCCCTTGGTACTCTCATCCAGGCACTTACACTGTTATTTGTGGGGAAGGGGAGGTTTGGAACCGGGCTCCCACTCCCAGACCTAGGATTGAGGCAGAGAAGAAAAAAGGCTCCCTTGGGGGAGGAGGGAGGAAGGGTGAGATTCTAGATTGCTCGAGATCCCTGCCTCTACCAGTCTCCTGCCCTTAGACCTCCAGCAAACACCTCCACTCCCCTTAAAGTCAGAAAACCAGCATCAACAAGTGGCCCCCTTCTTTTCCCGTCTCAGCCTTCTTTGAGACTCAGCAAGAGAGGAGGGAGATTTCGGGCTAGGTTAAAGGTGATATTTGCCCCTTCCTGACATCACCTCCCCTCCCCATCCCGTCCCCCAGGACCTGTGAACAAAGAGCCCAATGAGCCAACCTTGTCTCTCAGCTGTTCCCCAGTTGCTATTCCTTCTCTCAGAGCCAACAGCTGGGGGTGGGGGTGGGAAGAGGGAGAAGAGAGGGGGAACATGAGGGAGTGGCAGCTGTCCCGCTACCTCCCTCAGCTCATCCTTCTCCCTCCTCTCTTGCTGAGTCTCGAAGAAGGCTGATTCAGGAAAAGAAGGGGGCCACTTGTTGATGGTGGTTTTCTGACTTTAAGGGGAGTGGAAGTGTTTGCTGGAGGTCTAAGGGCAGGAGCCAGGTAGAGAGGGGGAACTCTAGTAATCTAGAAGTCTCTTGTCTCATAGTTAACGGTCTGCCTGTTCCCTGCCCCCAGCCCTCTCCCTAGCCCATGGCTAACTTCAATGCTTGGACTGGTGCCGGTTGCTGGGGGAGACAAGTTTTCCTTCCCAGCAACCAGGACCCATCTCGGCCCCTACCCCCAACTCTAATATCTCCTTCCCCCTGGAGGCTTCCCCCTCCCTTTCTCATTCCATCTTCATGTGGGTAAATCCTGGCTTTGGAAGGGAAGTGTGGGCTTGTTTGTATGAGGTTCTAAGTGACCCCCCCCATTAGGGTGTCAGAAGTGTGAGTTTCTGCAACACTCATACGTGTGTTTGTGTCTGCTGTATGAGAGAGAGGAGAGAGTGAGAACAGGCTGGGGGAGCGAGTGTGTCATGGAATCCAAGAGCTGCCAAACTATTGTGCTGTGGAGTCCAGGGGCCAGGGGAAAAGGGTGGGGGGAAGGGGAACTGATGGGGAAGGAAGGATGAATCAGTGAAAGGAGTATGTAAAGGGGTGGGGGAAGGTGAGGAGATGAGATCAGAGACATTCGGCCAAAGATAGTTAGAACTTTCTCTGGGCTTCTCTTTCAGAGCATCAGGGGGTGTCCCCAGGTCTCCTATGATGTTTTGTTTTTTTTTCCAAAGCCAGGGAAGGAAGGGGAGGCGTCTGACCAACTCATTTGCACCTCAGTCTTCCTTATTCCACACAGTTGATTCCTATTCAGGAAAAGAATGGAGTTAGAAAGTTGGGGGATTATTTAGAAGAAAGCCTCAGTGTTATTTCCTATCATGGCCCCTCTGTCCTGAGTAATTACTGTAAACAGTCTTGGCTACCCCTTCCCCACACAAGCACAATTTCTCCCCCCAAATGTTCTTCAAAAAGCTGACCTGTGTCTGGCCTGTGTCTACCTTCATCAACAAGGAAACCGTGTCCAGTTGCTACTGGTGCTGGCATATCTTTGATTAGGATAGGAATGGGAGGAGAAAAGTGAGCATTTGGTTATCAGAACAAGTTTTGGCTTCTCTAATCCATGAAAGGAAGTCTTATTATTATCTAGAAAACTAGATGAGGTTGCTTTTGGGTGAAGGGGACTTTCTGAAGCTAAGATGTTCTCAAATCATAAGTATATATAGTCCTCTTAGTAGGTGCATAAGAAATTCAACCGTCTTAAATGCTGGCCCCCATTTCAAACCTTGGACAAGAGAAAATTCAGTTCTTTCTTGTCCATCTCTGGTTCCAAAGACTTTGATATGTTTCAACCCTTCTCCTCTCACAAACTTTGGGGAACAAGGCAAGGACCAGCCCAGTCCAACTAGCTGTTTCAGACCTTCTGCCTCAATGACACCATTGCTCACAAATTTGGGCTCTGGCTCAAGTATTTGTCCCTCTCCTTGAAGCATCTCTAGGAACAGCTGGTACTTTCCCTGGGCCCCTTTTTAGGGGCCCGGGGAACAAGGGGAATTAAAGACAAGGACAGAGCCAACAATCCAACCAAACTGATATTTCAGTTCCTCACATAGTCCATTTTCCATCTTTGTGCCTTTGCATGGGCCACCCTCAAAGTCTAGAATTCACTTCCTCCTCATTTCCACAATCTCTCCAGTCAGTTCAAGCATTACCTTCTACACAAAACTCTCTTAATTTTCATAATGTTCCCAACTGCCAGAGCCCTCCTTCCTCAACTACTTTGTATTTATTTTGTATCAGTTCTGTGTGTATGCATATATACAAATGTATATGTGTGTATGTACATATACACACATACATATTAGACAGTATCCTAGGGGATAGAGAGCTGGCCTTGAAGCTAGAGTGAGGGGCTCAGGTCCTATCCTTGATATAACTGACTGTGTGACCCTGGGCCATTCATTTAACTTCTCAATGCTCTTAGCCAACACTAAGATTATGTCTTAGAGAAACTATTGATCTACATTAGTTATCTATATATGCAATGCATATGTATGAACATATATATATATATATACTCACATATATGTTCATGTTGTCCCTTCCAATGTTATGTAAATTCTTTGAAAACAGGGAGTGTTCCATGTTTTACCTTTGAATCTCTAGTGCCGACCATATTGCCTGACATAGTAAACATCTAATAAATATTTGTTGATTTATTGATTGATGAAATGAGCACTCTGAGGGAAGGCAGGGTTTCTTGGAAAGTAGGAAAGGCTGCAGAGAAAGTGACTTCTTTTATGACGACACTTCTGCCCACAGACAGCAAGGCCATTGTGGATGGGAACTTGAAGCTGATCCTGGGTCTTATCTGGACCCTGATCCTGCATTACTCCATCTCCATGCCCATGTGGGAGGATGAGGATGATGAAGATGCTCGCAAACAGACCCCCAAGCAGCGGTTACTTGGTTGGATCCAGAATAAGGTGCCCCAGTTGCCCATCACCAACTTCAACAAAGACTGGCAGGATGGCAAGGCCCTGGGGGCCCTTGTAGACAACTGTGCCCCTGGTAAGTGACTTATATGATTCTGAAGAGGGATTTGACGAAGTCATCATTCTATGATAACATAGAACCTGGATGTCTTGGGGTGGTGAGGGGGAAGAATCCTTGATCATTGAATGAGAACTGAATAACTGTTCTCCCAAATCGGAACTCACATAATTCTCTGTATATAGCACTTTATTTTCCTTACTACTCTGTAGGATGGCTATGATTATCCCCATTTTACAGGAGAAAAACTGAGCTTTAGAGATGTTGTCATTTTCCCCTTTCCCATGGATCACGTGATTCATAAATGGCAGAGTTGAGACTTGGTTTAAACCCATGTCTATCTAGTCCAAGATCAGTGTTCTTTCTGCTTTCTGTCAACATTAAGCAGAAGATAGAAGGAAGCTGGACAGGGACTATAGCAAGAGGGCAGCAAGTTAGACCCAAGGAAGTGTTTTCTTTCTAAGGGCCAGGAAGATAAAACATTGAAGCTATTAAGGAAGGGAGGTTGTGGATCTCTATCCCAGAATGCTTTGGACAGTGGAGTGGGTAGTCTTAAATCATTGATATAGAACTGGAAGGGACCTTAAATGTCATCTAGTCCAAACCTTTCATTGTACAAATGAGGAAACTGAAGGCAAAGGAAGAGTGAGTTTAAGTGACGTGGCCAAGTTATTTAAAAAAAATCTAGAACTATACTTTCATCAATATAGGAATTCTCAGTGTGGAACCTCTTTTCACCAATGTAGATTTTCAGCTTATCTATACCTTGAGACTTAGAGAGTTGTCCAGGAGTGGGGTAAGCAATGGAGGTTGAGAGTTTAAATGACTTGTCCCCTAGTGAATGGCAGAGGCAGGACTTGAATCTAGGTCTCCTTGACTCCATGACTTAATTTTATCCATTTTGCTGTGTTGTTGTTTGCTAATATACAAAAAAGTAAACATCAGAGCCTGGATTCAAACCCAAGTGGCCATCAGGGGATAAGTTTATTCTCTCCACTGTGGGAAGGAATCTCCCCTTACAGTGAAAGCAGGGCTTTCATTACCTAGCTAGGACTGGAACCCCTTTTGTCCCTCTTCTTGTCCCTGCCTACCTCCATACTCCCAGGAGGCCTTTGAGCAGAGTACTAGAGTTAGGGAAAATCAGAAATTAGCAGGAACTAGTGAAATACCCAGTATTGTTGGCAAGATTTATGTTTCTAATTCTCCCCAGTTTCCAGTCGGAAAGGTTTATCTTCCACCACCCAATCAACCAAAGAAGGTTATTTGAGGGGTAGATGGTATATCTGCTGACCCCTCGTGGTCAATCTTGCTGCTGCAGCCCCCAGAGGCTCTTGTTGCCTTTGTAAAATCCTACATGAATTTCTGCTCCCTAGGACTTGGAGCGTGTGTGTGTGTGTGTGTGTGTGTGTGTGTGTGTGTATGTGTGTGTGTGTGTGTGTGTGCGGTGTGTGTGTGTGTGCGCGCGCGCAGGGGAATGAGTGGACAGCAGTCTCGAAGCCTCGGGAAGCATTCCCAGCTGTTGATCCACTGCCTGAGGCTGCTCCTGCCAACAGTGAGCTCAGCCACTGTGCTTGTCATGGATTGTGTCTTTTTGGCTGGCCCCTTCCCCTGTGCACTCTCAATAAACCATTTTTCTTCCTTTTCTTTCCTGGTCAGCCTGGGACTAAGGCCTTCCCTCCCACCCTGAGTACTACCTTCCTTTCTAGTCCCTGTCTTTTAGGAGAGACCTCGGGAAATGCCCCAGGGTCCCATCAAGTGGAAAGTAAGACTTCTTAGTGACTTTCATAGGGGATCCCTCATCGCCCATTATCCCTCTGAATGTCTTAGTTTCCAGGAATATATGGGAGGAAAGGAGGAAATGTTCTTGCCATCTTTCCAAAGATAGTTTGTCAAGTACTTAGAGATCCCAGGCAACAAGATGAGAGAGTAGGAAGCTTTTGGGATCAGAGTAGAAGCTATGGCTGGGATTGAAATGCTCAGTTTGAGTGTGTGTGTCAGTGGGGTGTTCCTAAGGATGGAAGGTAGCATTCTTGAGGTTTCCTTTCTCAGAGTCTGTTATGGGGCCTGGACCCGCAGGAGGCTGGCTCAAGAGGAGCATTGGTACCAGGCAGAGTCAGCCTGGGGGCAGAAAGAACTCATTGTTGGCCCAAGTCAGAGCTGTCCGAATTGGCTCCAACCTTGACTGTGTATCTTGGGGGGGATCCACAGAGTCTCTGTAGGAGTCTGCTTAGGTGGAAATGTCTTAGGGAAGGGGGAAGGAAATCTATCCTGCTTTTCTGGGTAAGCAACTGTCCTGGATTCTGTGTACCTGGTTATATTGCAGCTCATCTCGACTTCCTCATCTGTAAAATGAGAGAGCTGGATTAGATGCTGTCTAAAGTACCTGCCAACTCTAATTCACCATTCCTTCTCCTCCTCAGGCCTGTGTCCCAACTGGGAGGCGTGGGATCCCAACCAGCCAGTGGAAAATGCCCGAGAAGCAATGCAACAGGCTGATGACTGGCTGGGTGTGCCACAGGTATGAATTTAGGGTAACAGAAAGAGGGCATGGGGGAGAGGCTGGCATCAAGGGTGGGATGTGAGTATAAATGGGTAGTGGATTGACCCTCAGGAAAGAGGGCCAGAGTCAGAATGAAAGTTCTAACTCTCTTGGGAGAGACATGAGCAGGAGCAGAGGGTGAGGAGCTGGGCTGTTATGGAGTGAGAGGCTGATTTCTGACCTTCCCCATGGCAGGTGATTGCCCCTGAGGAGATTGTGGACCCCAATGTGGATGAGCACTCCGTCATGACCTACCTGTCCCAGTTCCCAAAGGCCAAGCTCAAACCAGGAGCCCCTGTGCGATCCAAACAGTTGAATCCCAAGAAGGCCACAGCCTATGGACCTGGTATGTAGTCCTAGCCCTGGAAGGTAACCCTGCCCTGGCCCCATCATAGGCCTGTATGGAGGAGGCATATCCCCGGCCCTGAGAGACATCCTGGGGGCTGTCATATCCTGGGGATTCTTTTTGCACAAGCTAGGGGTGGCAGAAAAGCCATTTCTCTGTTCCTACCTATGTCTTCTCTTATTGGTCCCTTCCAATTTCCTTTTGTACAGGCATTGAGCCTCATGGGAACACAGTGCTTCAGCCAGCTCATTTTACTGTACAGACAGTTGATGCAGGACTGGGGGAGGTTCTCGTGTACATCGAGGACCCCGAGGGCCACACTGAGGAGGTATGGCAAAGGAAGACTTTGGAATGGGCAAGGGACTGCTGAACTTAGCCACCATTTTTGATGAACTATAGGAAACTATTTCCACGTATGTGGACTATAAAAGAGTTAGGGAAGGATTACATTTAGTATCTGAATCATTAACAATGTCTGTTCCCTCAACAGGCCAAAGTGGTTCCCAATAATGACAAGGACCGGACCTATGCTGTCTCCTATATACCCAAGGTGGCAGGGCTACACAAGGTATCTCCATTTAAAAAAAAAACTCTCCCACTCTTCTAGACTTCCTCAGTTCTATAACTGATCATGTTTTAATGTTCATCTGTCAAACTCCATATTCTTCCTAGTCTCCAATGCAAAAATGGGAAATGACCAAATCCAAAGTCTGATTAATTAATGAATCTGTGAGGACTTAGAAGGAAGTCCCTAATATTCCAAGGACCTCTTCTTGGCCCTGTGCTGTTTAACTTTTTCATTAATGAGTTGTACGAAGAAACAGATTACATACTTGTCCGATTTGCAGATGATATGAAATTGGAAATACCTTTTAGTAATGTTCAGAAATATTACTAACAGGCCATATAGTTAATAAGTTATAGTCAGGATTCAAAAAAAGATCCTGAAAGAAGAACAATGGGCTAGATTACATTTAATATAAATAATATTGCCCCTATGGGGCAAGTCAACTCTAGACTTGAGTTCAAATAATTAACTTCCTCGAATATAGGTTGGGGAAATTCTAGCTAGTATAAAGTATAGAAAAGAGTATAGATATAAGTATAGAAATAGTATAGATAAGTATAGAAAAAGATCTGAGGATGTTAGTGGAATGCAAGCTCCAGATTGCATCAACAGGATGAAATAGCATCCAATAACAACAACAACAACAACAACAACAACAACAATAATAATAATGCTATTTTGGGCTGCATTGAGGGATATAGTACCCAAGATTAGGAAGGTGATAGTGTTTCTGGATTGCCCTGTCCTAATTGGACAATATCTTGGATACCATATTTATTTGTCTAATTTTAGTTTTTTAAATAATATCTTTTTCTTTTTCAAAATACAAGCAAAGAGGGGCAGCTAGGTGGCGCAGTGAATACAGCACCAGCCCTGAAGTCAGGAGGACCTGAGTTCAAATCTGGTCTCAGACACTTCCTAGCTGTGTGACCCTGAGCAAGTCACTTAACCCCAATTGCCTCAGCAAAAAGCAAAAAAAAATAAAAATAAAAATAAAAAAAAAATACAAGCAAAGATAGTTTTCACCATTCACCCTTGCAAAACCTTGTGTTCCAAATTTTTCTCCCTTCCTCCCTCCTTCCCCCTTCCCAGGACAGCAAGTAATTCAATAGAGGTTAAACATGTGCAATTCTTATAAACATATTTCCACACAAGAAAAATCAGATCAAAAAGGGAAAAGTGAGGAAAAAACCAAGCAAACAACAACAAAAAGATGAAAATACTATGTTGTGATCCATGTTCAGTCCTCTCTCCATCATAAGTCTATTGGAATTGCCCTGAATTACCTCATTGTTGAAAAAAGCCAAATCCGTAATCTTGCTGTTGTGGATACCATGTTTTAAGGATATCAACAAAGTGGGAAATATTCAGAGGAAGATAAAGTTAGTGATTGGACTAAAGATGATGTCCTATGGAGATTAATTGAAGGAATTAAGAATATTTAGCCTTGAGAAGGGAAGACTTAGAAAACTGTCTTCCAATATTTAAAGTACTTTAGCCTATAGAAGGTGAACCAGCTGTGTTCTATTTGACCCCAGGAACAGTGTGAGAGAAATAAAATAGGCAGTTAAAACGAGATGTAAGGAAAAACTTCCTAAAGGTTTGTTGTTGTTTAGTCATGTCCAACTCTTTATGGCTCCATTTGTTTTTTGTTTTTGTTTTTGGCCAAAGATCCTGGAATAGTTTGCCATTTCCTTCTCTATCTCATTTTATAAATGGGTAAGGGAGGCAAACAGGATTAAATAACAGCTAGTAAATGTCTGAACTCAGGTCTTCCTAACTCCAGGGCTGGTGCTCTATCCACTGCACCACATCACTATTCTTCCCAAGGATCAGAGCTATTCACAGATGGAATGGGCTGCCTTTCGAAGAGTAGTGGAGTTTCCCTGCCTAGAGGTCTTCAGATGGAGGCTAGATAATCCCTAAGGGTTGGACACAGTTTCTTCATCAGGGTCAGGTTGAGGTTGGACTAGCTGCTTCCAGAGGTCCTTTTCAATCTGTAATTCTGTGCTTATTTTGTACCTCCCCCTCATTTGTCAAAGTGTCCCCTGGAATGTCTCTGATATTTAGTGTCACCATGCTTCCCCACCCCTTATTACCCCACCTTGAACCTTTGATCTCTGACTTCCCAGGTGACGGTGCTCTTTGCTGGCCAAAATATCGAGCGTAGCCCCTTTGAGGTGAACGTGGGCATGGCCCTGGGTGATGCTAACAAGGTATCAGCTCGAGGACCTGGCCTGGAGCCAGTGGGCAACGTGGCCAACAAACCCACCTACTTTGATATCTACACTGCAGGTAGGGGATACTGGGGAGTTGAGGTGGGAGCGACACTGGAGGGTAGGGATTCTACACTGCTGTGAGGAAAAGGAGAAGGGGAAGAAGAAGGGGGAGGAGGAGGGAAGAAGGATGTGAAAGTCCCTAAGGGATCCCTTGCAGGAGAGTTGAGGAAGGGTGTAGAAAGGTGCCCAACTATATGTCCTGTTAGACTTAGTTTTAGCAGGAGCAATCAGAGAAGGGGTAGAGGAAAGGAGGGAAGGAGCAGAGCTGGGGGGAGAGAGAAAGACACAGAGGAGAGACAGAGGGAGAGAGCAGAAGGAAGAGAGGAGAAAGGGAGGAGAGAGAGAAGAAAGGGAGAGAGGATTTGTAGGTATTAGGAAGAAGCAACGTAGACCATCTAAAACCAGAAACTGATATTTGTGTCTATACCAATAGGGGCAGGAAATGGCGATGTTTCGGTGGTGATTGTTGACCCTCAGGGTCGGCGGGACACAGTAGAAGTGGCCCTGGAGGATAAAGGTGACAGCACCTTCCGCTGCACCTACCGGCCTGTGCTTGAGGGGCCCCACACAGTACATGTGGCCTTTGCCGGGTCCCCCATCAGTCGAAGCCCTTTCCCTGTTCATGTGGCTGAAGGTGAGGACTCGTCCCCTTCCCCCTCTCCTGACCATCCCTGCTGGACCAGGGCACAACCTGTAGTTGCGTATAAGTAACAAAGTTGGATAGATGCTATCTGTAGGAAGAGTTTTTGGACTCCTAAAATGAGCAGAAGAAAATCCTAGGTAGGGGGACTTATGACAGAGACTGTCCTGCCCAGACCCAAAAGACATGGGCCAGTGGAGAGCCACATTTCAGAGCAGCTGAGCTGTGGGAAGGAGCAAAGGGTAGCAATGAAGGACCAATAAGTGGCTCCTACCTTACAAACATTAAGAAGGATAAGTATATACAGGGATTGGGGCAAGCCAGGGTTGCTTAACATCCAAGGACCGCCCCCCCCCCAGACTGGTGACATCCTATACTCATTCTTTCCCCCTGTCCTCAGACCTCCCGATGCCGGTTACCCCCTTCATACCTATTGTCCACCAGGCCAAGAAAGTACCACCACGTTAGTACTATCCAGCTAGCTCAGAGGTGGGACTTAGCTGGTCACCCTATGGCATGGCCACAGCTGCCTGGCACTGCCTCCATTCTTGGCATGGCCCAAACCTTATGAGATTCTCTTTTTTACCTGGTATTCCATAGCAAGATCTGAATTCTGTGGCATTGCCTGGTTTCTATGTCATCCTGTATATTCTCTGGCAAGACCAGGTTCCTTGCCAGTGCTTGTGATCTGTGGCAAGACCAGGTTCCTTGCCAGTGCTTGTGATCTGTGGCAAGACCAGGTTCCTTGCCAGTGCTTGTGATCTGTGGAAAGACCAGGTTCCTTGCCAATGCCTGTGATCTGTGGCAAGACCAGGTTCCTTGTCAGTACCTGTTCTGCAGCAGGACCAAGCTCCTTGCCAATGCTTGTTCTGTGGCTGGACTAGGCTTCTTGCCAGTGCCTGTTCTGTGCAAGACCAGATTCCTTGCCAGTGCCTGTGATCTATGGCAAGACCAGATTCCTTGCCAGTGCCTGTGATCTGCGGAAAGACCAAGTTCCTTGCTAATGCTTATTCTGTGGCAAGGCCAGGCTCCTTGCCAGTGCCTATAAACTATGGCAAGACTAAGTTCCTTGCCAGTGCCTGTTCTGTGGCAGGACCAGGCTCCTTGCCAGTGCCTGTGATCTGTGGCATTGTCTATGTTTCATGGCACATTTAGCTTTTTAGGGACCAGGGCTGGCCCTGAGGTTTGCAAGGGTCTCTGAGGAGTGGGAGGAATGGGGAAAGTTCTCTGCCCGGTGGTTCTCTTTGTCTTACTGCTAACCCCACTAGTTCTAAGTACTGGTACTACTGAAGAATGTTCCTCAGGGCCCAGCAGAGCCTCTGCTTCTTGTTACCGGGACACCGCCTCCTGCTTTGGGCTCTAGCCATTGTGTGGGCAAACATGCTAGTCCAGAGGGCAGGCAGGTGGGGGATTGGTCCTGAGGGAACATGTGGGGCTGCATGTCAGGATAAAAGGTGCATGAACGGACAGTGAGGATCTTAATGGTCTGCATGAGGATATGAAGTCCTGCTGCCCACAGAAAGAAAGGAAGATTGCGTTCCCACTAGAACTGAGAAGTAGGGATCATGTTGCCCAAGTAAGAAGTCTCCTGCCTGGTCCCTCCTAAAAACTATCATTCTGCTCCCTCCCTCTACAGCTTGCAACCCGAACGCTTGCCGGGCAGCGGGCCGTGGCCTCCAGCCCAAGGGTGTCCGAGTTAAGGAGGTCGCAGATTTCAAGGTGTTTACCAAGGGAGCGGGCAGTGGAGAGCTCAAAGTCACCGTGAAAGGGCCAAGTAAGTGGGCAAAGTTGGGGGGGGGGGGACGACAAGGAAATAGAGAAGAAATATAGCCAGCAGCCCTGAACCCTTCTGAGGGAGCAGATGGGGCAATGCTGCTCCTTCTCCTGGATCCTGCCAGACTTTTAAGTGAAGCTCAACCAGCTCTACCAATTCCCAGTGTTCTTGTGAAAAAACAATGAGAAGATATGTGTGAAATACCTTTGAAAAATAATAATTCTCAAAAAATATAAAACAACATTATTATCATTAATTAACTCTCCATATAAGAACATGTCCTTTGATATATCCTGGGGAGACCCATGGGTTTTAGCTTTCTGTGACAAGTCCCTAGAATCCTATTCCTCCATGGGGAAATGTGGGGATAAGGGAGGCAGACCATCATAGCGCCGTCTGCTTCCCCACAGAGGGTACAGAGGAACCAGTGAAGATCCGGGAGGCAGGTGATGGCGTGTTTGAATGTGAATACTATCCTGTGGTACCTGGAAAATATGTGGTCACCATCACATGGGGTGGTTATGCCATCCCACGCAGGTGAGTCTCCATGCTCTTTTTCTCTTTCTAAGCCAGACCCCAGCAGCATTGGATAGTGTTAGGATAGGGATCTCCTTGTCTGTGCAGTGTTACCCAGGATTAAGCCCCAGGGCTAGAAGCTGAGACTGCTGGGTCCTAAACACAAGATTGGTTTGTTTGACACTTTCTAAACTTGGTCTGTTCTGTACCTTAACAGAGGAAAGGAGGGAGAATCCCTTACCTTTTGATCAGAATTCCCTCTATTTGTGAGGATGAAGCAATCCCAGATTGGGGCCTTGAAATTGATCTTTTCCCTTTCTAGGATCCTCCCATAAAATAGATTAACTTTTTTATTCTGTTTAGGGATGTCTGGGGCAGAAGGGAAAGGGGAAACTTTGGAAGAGTAATTCTTTCCTATCTTGACTGAAACTCCTTCCCTCCCTCCCTCCTTTCCTTCCTTCCTCTCTTCCTTCCTTATTTACATCTCCTCTTCCTTCATTCTTTCCTTTTCCCCTTCCTTCATTCCCCTCTTCCCTTATTCTTTCCTTCTTCTCTTCCTCCCAGCCCCTTTGAGGTACAGGTGAGTCCTGAGGCTGGAGTCCAGAAAGTGCGGGCCTGGGGCCCTGGCCTGGAGACGGGCCAAGTGGGCAAGTCAGCTGACTTTGTGGTGGAGGCCATCGGCACAGAGGTGGGAACACTGGGTAAGTGACCAGGAGATAGAGGCTGAGGACATCCAGTGAGTGACAGGGAAGCTAGGAGATGGGAATGCTGGCTGTCATTGGGCCAGGACCAGGAATGTCTAGGGTCACACCTTTTGTCTGTCTCTCCCTCTCTGCTATTCAGGCTTCTCCATCGAGGGACCATCCCAGGCTAAGATCGAATGTGATGACAAGGGAGATGGCTCGTGTGATGTGCGTTATTGGCCTACAGAGCCAGGGGAGTATGCTGTCCATGTCATCTGTGACGATGAAGATATCCGTGACTCTCCCTTCATTGCCCACATTCAGCCTGCCCCACCAGACTGCTTCCCAGACAAGGTACTGGCTCTGTAGATCTCTGCTCAGTCCTCTGTGAATGAGACTAGAGCCTTCTAAACCAACACCCCCTTTCTCTTGTCTCCCACCTTCACTATAGGTGAAGGCTTTTGGACCAGGGTTGGAGCCTACAGGGTGTATTGTGGACAAACCAGCAGAGTTCACCATCGATGCCCGTGCTGCTGGCAAGGGTGACCTCAAGCTCTATGCCCAGGTAAAGACATTGTCTGGACTCCCTTGACTTTCTGGGGATTATAGAAAAGTTTGAAAGGAGAAAAAACTCCAGTTCAAAAGCAAACAACTCCTCAGTCCCCAAATTATTAGATAGCCAGGAGACACAGATTGAAATCATCCTCCAGACAACTTGCTAGTTTGGCAAGTCAGTTAACCTCAGTTAGCTTTGTCTCAGTTTCTTATCTGGAAAATGATGTTAATAATAATGTGATAATGGTAATGAACCTATCCCACAAGGCTGTTGTACAAACGAGGTAACATATGAGCTTTGCAAATCTTAAGATGCTCTTTGAAAACTCACTATTATAATGAATTGTTAAAATATTAGAATCAGCAGGGATGTTTAAGGTGAAATTATTTACCCAGAGTCCTACAGCTAGTTAATGTCAAAGCTAGGAGTAACATCCATGGCTTTTCCCTCAGTCCCTGCTGTCCTTTACTCACGACCATATGTAGTTCTAAGAACTGGTGCCTGTGCTGTGACTGAGATAAAGTGGGACATGACGGCATGGAAAGTGGTTATTGAATAAAGGGGATATTTCAGGGGCTGGTTTGATGCTGGCAAGAGATCAGTGGCTGAAGTCAGGGGTTTTTCCTGAACTTAGCCTGTGTATCTGCTCATTTTCACAGGATGCCGAAGGCTGTCCTATTGATATCAAGGTGGTTCCCAATGGAGATGGCACTTTCCGATGCTCCTACGTGCCCACCAAGCCCATCAAGCACACCATCATTGTCACTTGGGGAGGAGTTAATGTTCCCAAGAGCCCCTTCCGGGTATGTCTTCCTTATTCCCACCCAGAATTCATGTGACTTCTTCCAATAGTGACCTGCATCCTATACACATAATCTCTAAATGCTGGTGAGAGAGCTGGGATCCTGGGAACTTCCTAGACATGCTGCTTCTCCTCTACCCTCAGGACCTTTGGGGAAAGACTTGATTTTATCTGAGAGCCAAGGGAGGGGAGATGGGGACTTGCAGGAGCTCTCGATCTCCTTGGGAAGGGAATGGCTATCTTAGCACTTCATGCTGGGCATTGGCATATTGCAGGTAAATGTGGGAGAGGGAAGTCATCCTGAGAAGGTGAGGGTGTATGGTCCAGGAGTGGAGAAGACTGGCCTCAAGGCGAATGAACCAACCTACTTTACCGTGGACTGCAGTGAAGCTGGACAAGGTATGCAGGTGGAAATTGGGCTGAGAAGTAGTGGGACCAAGGATGGATAGGGGGGTAAGATCTAGGAAAGAATCTTTATAGAAGAGGAGAATAAGATCCTGCTAAAGGTCACCTAGCATAAATGTGGCTGAAAAACAAGCCGTACCTAATAGAGATCCACCATTTCATGTACAATACTTCTACTATGTATATGGAAATGGAAAAAAAAAAACTGTTCTTAAAAATCTCCAAAGAATGGTGTGGCTGTGACTACCTGCATGGAGTGAGGGAGAGGGGTGGTCAGGAGGAGGCAGTCAGAGTGAGTGGGGGCTTTGCTGGTGCCCCCTTCATCCATGGGAGTAACCAGGCTCTTTTTCACCCCTCAGGGGATGTGAGCATTGGCATTAAGTGTGCCCCAGGCGTGGTGGGTCCTGCTGAGGCTGACATTGATTTTGATATCATCAAGAATGACAATGATACCTTCACTGTCAAGTACACGCCCCCTGGGGCTGGTCACTACACCATCATGGTGCTGTTTGCTAACCAGGTACCCCCCTTTCCCTCCCTTTTTTCTTCTTCATCTGTCCCATGAGCCCCAACCTTTGAAAAGCGACCCTTTTAAAGATGCTGTGTTTTTCAGGCACATTTCCTTAAAAGATGCAGAACACAGAGAAGGGGGGAATATCAATAGTGCCCCAAGTTCAGAAGTGGACATGTTAGCTCTGGGCTTGAGCCTTCCTGGGTTCCCTTAATAGGTGCCCCTCAGCTCTCTTGCCTCTATTCTCTACCTGTTTTCCCCTTGTCAGACAATCTCTTCTTCCCTTTACCATTCTGCCTTTCATTCGCCTGGTAAGGAGCCAGCTGACCTGGGACATTTATGGCCAGTCCCTTCCTGCGACCATCATTGACTCTGTTTAGGAGCCCATATCCTGGGGGATAGGGGAGTGTTTGGCTGGGAGGTGATTGGAGAGTTTTAATCTGTCCCTTTAACCTTCCCTCTCCTAGGAAATCCCAGCCAGCCCCTTCCACATCAAAGTAGACCCATCCCATGACGCCAGCAAGGTCAGAGCCGAGGGTCCAGGGCTCAACCGCACCGGTAAGCATCTGCTGGATTTTCCTCCAGCCTGTGCCATCCTGGGAGGAAAAATTGGGCCCATAGCCTCTTCAGTTCCAGAAGTTCCCTTACATTTTCTCCTCCTTGTCTCTCCTCTTGGATTCCAGGTGTGGAAGTCGGGAAGCCAACACACTTTACGGTGCTGACCAAAGGTGCCGGCAAGGCCAAGCTGGATGTTCACTTTGCTGGGGCAGCAAAGGGAGAGGCTGTTCGAGATTTCGAGATCATTGACAACCATGATTATTCCTACACTGTCAAGTATACGGCTGTCCAGCAGGCAAATGCCCTTTTTCCTGTCCCTCCCCTGCATCCGCACCTTGACCATAATATCTCCAGGGCCCTAGATCTTACCCCTTCTTCTCAAGACCATTCTGTCCCTCCTTGACTCTTTCCCTCCCTATTATCTTCAGATGGGATAATTGTCTTTCCCCAGTAACTATGACTTTGGTTTAGTCTGTTTCCTCATCTTTAAAAGATGGTGGTAATGGTGGGGTGGGGATGGAGAGAGAGCTCCCAGTGCCACTTGCCAGTTGTAACTTCCCATTTATTCAACAGGGTAACATGGCAGTTACTGTGACTTATGGTGGGGATCCTGTTCCCAAAAGTCCCTTTGTGGTGAATGTGGCACCCCCTCTGGACCTCAGCAAGGTCAAAGTTCAAGGCCTTAATAGCAGTAAGTATATATGTATATGGTAGAAGCAATATTGTGTACTATATGTGTGAGGGGTTGGTGAAAGGGGAAAAGGGAGGTTGGTTAGAAGAGGGAAAGGGGAACTTGGAAGGAGCTGGGGTCTGTGATTTCTCTCCTGCTCATCACTGCCCCTTCCCATCTGTCTCCTTTTCTACCTTCTGTGGCACAGAGGTAGCAGTGGGACAGGAACAGGCATTCTCAGTGAGCACTCGAGGTGCAGGTGGCCAGGGACAGTTAGATGTACGAATGACTTCACCCTCACGCCGACCCATCCCTTGCAAGCTGGAGCCAGGAGGTGGAGCAGAGGCTCAGGCTGTTCGTTATATGCCTCCTGAGGAGGGGCCTTACAAGGTGGACATCACCTACGATGGACACCCAGTGCCTGGCAGCCCCTTTGCTGTTGAAGGTGTTCTTCCTCCTGACCCCTCCAAGGTAAGCTGGGAATGACCAAGATGGAACTGAGAGGAGCTGGCAAAGCTAAGGCTGGAGACAAAATGAAGGGTCTGAGTCTTAGAGGCAAAAAAGGCTGATCTATCTGGGAAGTGATCAATGTAGAGTGTGTGTGTGTGTGTGTGTGTGTGTGTGTGTGTGTGTGTGTGTGTGTGTGTGTGAAAGAGAGAGAGGGGGGGGAGAGGGAGAGAGAGAGAGGGAGAGAGAGAGAGGCAGAGGGAGAGAGAGAGGGAAAGGGAGAGGGAGAGAGAGAGAGAGAGGGAGAGGGAAAGGGAGAGGGAGAGAGAGAGAGAGAGAGAGAGAGAGGGAAAGGGAGAGGGAGAGAGAGAGAGAGAGAGAGAGAGAGGGAAAGGGAGAGGGAGAGAGAGAGAGAGAGAAAGAGAGAGGGAGAGGGAGAGGGAGAGGGAGAGGGAGAGAGAGGGAGAGGGAGAGGGAGAGGGAGAGGGAGAGGGAGAGAGAGGGAGAGGGAGAGGGAGAGGGAGAGGGAGAGGGAGAGGGAGAGGGAGGGAGGAAAAGAAAGAGAAAGAGACAGAGACAGAGTCAGAGACAGAGAGAAACAGAGAGACAGAGACAGAGAGATAGGGATGGGAATAGGGAAGTCCCTCTCAGTCCTTGTGAAATAGCACACAGAAAAGGGAGGGGACTTTGGTGGGAAGAAACAAATCTTCCAATATAGTCACTGAATCCAATGGGTTCCTAGATCAAGGATCCTCTATGCATTGTCCTTGATCAACGGTCACTCAGCCTCTGCCCATTTGAGTCTGTCAGGAAGGTTTTGAATCTGAGTTCAAATCCTGCTGCATTCATTAACTATATGTGACTTTGGACAAAAAATTTAATCTCTCAGTCTCAGTTGCCTCATCTATAAAAATGGGGAAAGTAATAGCACTTCCCTTCCAGTGTTTCTGTAAAGACAAATGAGATAAATCACGTATAGACAATGCTTTGCATTGGGAGCTCTCTGAAGGCTAAATGTTTACTGGGCATTTGCTACAGAATAGACCTGGGGATGGGTGCAAGGAAGACACAGGAAAAACATCCTCTGTTTTCAAAGATTTCATGATCTTGTGGGCAAGACAAGACCATGCACATGAAACAAGGAATATTGTAAAATAGTCAGAGGCAGCACGGCATAGTGGATGTAGAGTTGGCCATCTGGATTCAAGACCCACCTCAAGCCAGTCCCTCAAACTTTTAATGCTTAAGATGGAGGCTCTTCACCTGGATTTCAGGAGCCTATGAACACTGGATGGAATCTTCATTTTCACTAATCTCTTAGTGAAACATAAGCAATTCTTTCAATTCTTTGAAAACATTATTCTGAGGCATTCATGTATTTTATCAGTTTGTTAAAAAAAAAAATTAAGAAGTTCGGCCTGCTCATAACAATACAGTTGTAAGAGGTATATTGTCTGTCTGCTTTGCCTCGACTTGGCACAAGTTAATGCTCCAGGAGCTCAGAGAAGGAGGTTTATTATGGTTCAAAGTAGTCAGGAAAGTGTGAAGGAGGTAGGATTTAAGCTAGTAGGAGGGAAGAAGTAGCATCCCCACCCTGGAGAAGTGGGGCTTATCTCCTTCTCCAAGGGCAAGGAGCCCAGGCCTTCTCTGGCCAGGACCTCTGAAAGACAGGATGACCCTGAGGAGGTGATTGATGTTTGTTGAGAGCAATTTGGACTCCTTGGGAGAAGTCTAAGAAGAAGCTGCCATCGTCATGGTATCTTCTCTCCCTTGCTTTTCCCCAGGTGTGCGCCTATGGCCCTGGGCTCAAGGGTGGCTTGGTGGGTACACCAGCGCCATTTTCCATCGACACAAAGGGGGCAGGAACAGGGGGCCTGGGGCTGACAGTGGAAGGTCCCTGTGAAGCCAAGATTGAATGCCAGGATAACGGAGATGGCTCGTGCGCAGTAAGCTACCTGCCCACGGAGCCAGGAGAATACACCATCAACATCCTCTTCGCCGAGGCTCACATTCCTGGCTCACCCTTCAAGGCCGACATCCGCCCAGTCTTTGATCCTAGCAAGGTGCGGGCCAGTGGGCCTGGGCTGGAGCGAGGTAAGGCTGGGGAAGCGGCTACCTTCACCGTGGACTGCTCAGAAGCAGGAGAGGCCGAGCTGACCATTGAGATCCTGTCGGATGCCGGAGTGAAAGCCGAGGTACTGATCCAAAACAACGCCGATGGCACCTACCACATTACCTACAGCCCCGCTTTCCCTGGCACCTACACCATTACCATCAAATATGGAGGACATCCCGTACCCAAATTCCCTTCCCGGGTCCACGTCCAGCCAGCGGTTGATACTAGTGGCATCAAGGTCTCTGGACCTGGTGTGGAGCCCCATGGTGAGTGAAAAATGGGGAATAAGGGCAAGGGGGAGCAGTTGAGTATCAGTCAGAAAAAGGAACTGGGAAGATAGATGTAGAAGGTAAATGGGGAAAAGGAGATGAGGGAAGTTTGAATGGGGGAAAGTGAGGAGTTGGAGGAGATTGAGTAGATGAGAGGGGAATAGTAGAAAAGAGATGAAGGACCAAGATATTATGGAGATGGATGGTGGAAATTAGAGGAGTGAGAAAGAAGGGAACTGTTGGAGACAAAGGGAAGGGTGTGAGTCTTGAGGGCCTGAATGAAGGAAAAGATCATATGGTAAATCAGAAGGTTCTAGGGAGGTAGATAGCCCCAGTGGAGATGTCAGGGGGAAAACAATAGCTGAGGTATCAGGATGGAAGGAATTGCTCTAGGAGCTCTAGGTGGAAAGGTGACCATAGGAGATTGGGGCTGCCTGCCACTGGGGTCTGGAGAAAAAGAGGCCCTGAGGAAAGGCTTACACAGGGGTACAAATGGGGGACCGCCAGGGCTTGATTCGGAAACAGAAACAAGAAAAGTGAGGGCTGTGGCTAGGGGGATAACAGTGGAAATGTGGAAGTAAGGGCAAAGACAGCTGGAGGGGACTCGAGTCTGCTGGCAGGGAAAAAAGGGCCTGGGCTTGTCTTTGAGAGACTTATGAGGTAGAGCAGGGGCAGCTTGTGCAGGCTGACCTTCTCATCCTGCTCCTGTGCTCTGGCTCCAGGTGTTCTCCGAGAGGTGACCACAGAGTTCACAGTAGATGCTCGATCCTTGACTGCTACCGGCGGGAACCACGTGACAGCCCGGGTCCTGAATCCATCAGGAGCTAAGACTGACACCTATGTGACAGACAACGGGGACGGCACCTACCGAGTGCAGTACACTGCCTATGAAGAAGGTACAGGAGGCAGGGATAGTGGGGTACATGCACCCAGCCACCCAACAGTGGGAGGAGAGGAGGGGCATATGACGTGGAAGGGCCTGGGGAGAGTGCCACCAGCCACTTCACCCCTCTCTCCCAACCTCTGCACACCTTCTGTTGCCATCCTCAGGAGTCCACTTGGTAGAGGTGTTATATGATGATGTGGCAGTGCCCAAGAGCCCGTTCCGTGTTGGTGTGACCGAAGGCTGTGACCCTTCCCGCGTTCGAGCCTATGGGCCTGGCCTGGAAGGAGGGCTGGTCAACAAAGCTAACCGCTTCACAGTAGAGACAAGGTACGTGCTAACCCCTATTCCCACTCTCTTTCACATATCTTCCCTTCCCTCCTGGGTTACCAGGTCTAGCAATGGTCAAGAGTCAGAGGATCTGGTTTCAAATCCCACCTCTAACTGCTACCATTGTGACATCAGGCAAGTCATTTTATTTCCCATGGCCTCAGTTTCCCCATTTAGGGAAGGTGGAAGTGGATTGGAAGGCTTCTGTGGTCCCTTCCAGTTCTAGAACTGTGAACTTATGAATAAGGGTGGGAACTGACATGCTATATCTCTAGATCCTTGTACCTGGAAAATTTCCAAAACAATTTCTCATCCCTATCCTATGGCATTCTTACTCCTGGTTTGGATACAATAAATACTAAGGGAAAACCCAGCATATCCCAGCTAATCCTGAGGACTTGTATCTCAGGTCTTCCACTCAGTCTCCAAAAAGTCCTCTCTCTCCCCTTCCTTTCCTTTCCATGGCTCTCCCTCCCCTTCCCCGATCTCTTGCCATGATTTAACGGAGGCTGTTCTGCAGGGGAGCCGGCACTGGGGGCCTGGGCCTGGCTATTGAAGGTCCCTCAGAGGCAAAGATGTCCTGCAAGGACAACAAGGATGGCAGCTGCAGTGTGGAGTATATCCCTTTTACCCCCGGAGACTATGATGTCAACATCACTTTTGGAGGGCGTCCTATTCCAGGCATGGTCACTGAGACAGGGGAAAGACTGCAAAGGGCATGGGAAGGGGTGGCACATTGTACAGAAGAGTGGTGGAAAGAGAGGGGAAGAAATGGATAGCTCCTAGAGGAAGACTATAACTAGAGGCACTGGTGGAGGTTGGGAGAGAAAGATATAAATATAAACATACACACAAACATATACATAGACACACATAATACATACATGCATATAAATATATGAGGCCAGAATCAACCTCAGTCTCTGTCTCTCCAGGCTCAGCACTCTATCCACTGTACCACTTAGTTTATAATAACTCTGGGTCATGAAAACAATATTTATACTTCCTTAAATTATTTTTATCAATGTGAGTTTCTACCAGTTCAAATAAGGCACCTTCTTCCATAACCTTGTCTCTTTGGCCTGGAATATTAAAGTTTTGCCATGTAGTTCTCAACATCTAAGTTGGTTTGTACTTGTTTGTGTGCTGATGTATTTCATGAGATGGCTAGATTGTATAGTAGAAAAGGTGCTGGAGTTGAGTCAGAAAGATCTGAATTCAAACTTTGCCTCAGACACTTCCTAGCTGTATCACCCTGGGAAAGTCAATTAACTTCTTTCGGCCTCAGTTTCTTCATTTGTAAAATAAAAATGACAGCACCTACATTTTGAGCATCAAGTTGGATACATATACTGTATACATTATACATATACTCTGCACTCCATAAAGCATTATGTGGAGAGGAAAGGTAGCTTAGAATTTTAGTCTGTCCTTGAGAAGCTAACCCCTTAATTCTCTTCTCCTTCCAGGAAGTCCATTCCGAGTACCAGTGAAGGATGTGGTAGATCCTGGAAAGGTGAAGTGTTCAGGCCCCGGTCTGGGAGCTGGCGTCCGAGCCAGGGTCCCCCAGACCTTCACCGTAGATTGCAGTCAAGCCGGACGAGCCCCACTACAAGTGGCAGTGGTGGGACCCACAGGTATGGAGAGAGTTGGGGAGCCCCAGGAAAGTAAGATGTGGTGGAGGGGAACAATCAGAATCTTTTTAGAGGCCTATGAGACCACCTGAATGATTTTTTTGCACCCTCCTCCCTCCCCAGGAGTGGCTGAACCAGTAGAAGTGCGAGATAAGGGAGATGGCACCCACACTGTGAACTACACACCAGCCACTGATGGGCCATACACTGTGGCTGTCAAATATGCTGACCAGGAGGTGCCACGCAGGTGAGCCACAAAGAGAGATGTTTGGGGGTAGGAGAATAGGCAAAGCCAAAAATGAGATGGCAGGTTGTGAAGGCAGGGGAAATCCTTAAAAAGCCAGCTTCTCTAGAAAGCACCCTATGCTCAGGTCTTGGGGGCTCATCCTCTGTTCTACACTATTGATCTTAATTAAGTGGGGTAGAAAAGAGATCTGCTGAACCTCGGGGTGACTGTCTCCCCTGGCTTCCCACTAATTCCTGGCCCTTTGTTCCCAGTAATCTCTGTCTCAGTCCCACAATCTGGCATGCCAGTGAGTAAAGCAGGTACTCAGGCTTGGGATGAGAAGTAGGGGAGGAGTGATTCCCCTGCACTAACCATCTGAACCTCCTTTCTTTTACCTCCAAGCCCCTTCAAAATCAAAGTGCTGCCAGCTCATGATGCCAGCAAGGTCCGAGCAAGTGGCCCTGGACTCAATGCCTCAGGCATCCCAGCCAGCCTTCCTGTGGAGTTCACCATCGATGCCAGAGATGCTGGAGAGGGACTGCTTACTGTCCAGATCCTGGTGAGGACTTTCTCCCATTGAGGAGCTTAAGGGGGAAGTTCCAGGTTTGGAGCAGGGACCCCTGGTGTAAGCGCCAAGCTCACTTCTGATATCTCTTTCCTCCCTACCCACCCCAGGACCCCGAGGGCAAACCCAAGAAGGCAAATATCCGAGACAACGGAGATGGCACATACACCGTATCCTACCTGCCAGACATGAGCGGCCGATACACCATCACCATCAAGTATGGGGGTGACGAGATCCCCTACTCTCCCTTCCGAATCCATGCCTTGCCCACTGGGGATGCCAGCAAGTGCCTTGTCACTGGTGAGCACCCCGTTTGGTCCCTTCCCCTCAGTTTTGCTGCTGTCCCTCATAATCCTTCCTACACCCAGCACCCAGAGACATCCATACTTGTACTTGCCATATCAGGGGCTATGGAGTTGGGGGGGGGAAATAGAACCTTTCTTCTCTGCTTGCCCCACTCTCCCGGATGTTGTCCCTGCTCTGTCTACACCAGTCTCACACTCTTCTCTCTTTCCAGTATCCATCGGCGGACATGGCTTGGGTGAGTATGCATCCATTCTTTCTGTGCAAGAGTTTGGCCCACAGGGGATCAGGAGAAGGGATGGGGATCTGGCCTCAAGTCTCCATGCACTTCTCTGGCTCTCATATGTACAATATCATGAAGGGGGTTAGATTGGAGATTCTCAAAGGGCTTTTCCAGTTTGAAAACTATATGATCCTGTGACTGGGTACTTTGTCCTATGACTGAGCCGGGACTTGAGGATTCCTCATATTTTTCCTGATGGTCACCACTCTTCTTGATTATCTCCCTCCCTCCTGAAAAGGCCCCAATCACAGTTTCCTCTTTCGCTCTCATCAGATGCCCTCTCCTCTTCTTCCCTTGTGGCCATACAGCCCCTGACCATGTCTTATCACCCCCACAGGTGCATGCCTGGGTCCCCGCATCCAGATTGGGGAGGAGACAGTCATCACAGTGGACGCCAAGGCGGCAGGAAAAGGCAAGGTGACATGCACAGTGTCGACCCCAGACGGGGCAGAGCTGGATGTGGATGTCGTAGAAAACCACGATGGCACCTTTGATATCTACTATACTGCCCCTGAGCCGGGCAAGTACGTCATCACCATCCGGTTTGGAGGAGAGCACATCCCTAACAGCCCCTTCCACGTGTTGGTAAGTACCTGAGGGCAGATGGGCTGGGGAAAGGAGACCCAGAGGTGGTCTGTGAATTAGACTCTGTTAGAGGCAGGCTGGGATAGTGTTTATATATATAAATGCAATTATATATTGTATTTTATTACATATAACATCTATAATATGTAATGTTTAAAATATGATCCTTTAATACATGATATTGTTGTATGATGATGAAACTGTTTTAAAATACTTTCTTATACTTCAGACTGTGTGTGTATGGGGGTCTCATTCAGAGCAGATACAGTCTCATATACTTAGCAGGCCTTTGTTACATTTACTTTTGATTTCAGCACTATTCCTGTTTCCAGGTACCAGTTCTGAACTATACTTTCATGTAGGCATAGGACAGAGCAGTAATCATTCCCCTCCATCCTTTTTGAGCATTTAACCATTCCCATGAAGTTGTCAGCGGTCAACTAGTGGATTGAGATACACCCTGCCTCTACCTTCTCAGGTGTGGGCAGGACAGTGGTGACTCACAGTCTGCATCCCTAGACCTTTGGGTATAGGCACTTGAGCTCATCAACATGACAAAGGCCTGGTCACTCAAGTTAGCCTGTTCTCATGTCAGCTTTTGAAACTATATTGACCAATGTTATTTTTCATTTCATTAAAATAATGCATATTGGCCTATGTTGGACCATTTATTAAGACTCCTCTGTGGACTAAGCACTGTGCTGTCATCCTGTGTTGATCGTCTGTAACTCCCTGTTATTCCGTGTCTTGCTTCCTCAGGCGTGTGACCCCATTCCCCATGTGGAGGAGCCATGTGACACCCTACAGCTGCACCAGCCCTTCCCTACACACCAGCCCAGTAGCTACCCCACCCACTGGGTATCTGCTTTAGCAGAGGGGTCTCTATCTT
The DNA here is from genome assembly GCA_023553655.1 of Myrmecobius fasciatus. Lineage (NCBI taxonomy): Eukaryota > Metazoa > Chordata > Mammalia > Dasyuromorphia > Myrmecobiidae > Myrmecobius > Myrmecobius fasciatus. The sequence continues at coordinate 33,599 of JAJPUD010013652.1, forward strand.
CCCTTTCCACTCCCTTCTTTCTTACTCTCAGCCTTCAGGACCATGTTAGTTTAAAAGCCTCTCTTCAGAGCCAGGGTCCTCTCCTCTAAAAAGGGTCTGCTCAGGTTATGCAAATGAAGGGCCAGCTCTAGGAGGGTGCGCTGACATGGGGGGGTCTGAACCAGAAGCCTCAGGTCAGGGAAGGGGAAGCCTTCTCAATGTGATAAGTACAGTCTCTCATCCTTTTTTCCTCCACCTTTTCTCTTGCAGCTCCTGCCTTCTCTTCTGCTGCTGAGCTACCTCCTGCCATTAACTTTACTTTTCTTTTCCCCTTTTTTCCATCTGACTTCCATTTGGGGTATGGAGTGGGATTTCCACTTTCCTTGACCTGCTGTTACTAATCATACCTTTCTTCTTTCTTTCCTTCTTCTCCAAGGCCACAGATGAGCCAGTGGTCCCAGCAGAACCCATGGAGTCCATGTTGAGACCCTTTAATTTGGTTATCCCATTCACAGTCCAGAAGGGGGAGATCACAGGTACCGTCATAGTACCAGAAAATTTCAGAATTAAAAGATTATTTAGAAATTACTTTAGTCTAATTTCCTCACTTTACAGAGGCAATATACCTAGTTAATGGCAAAGTTAAAATAACAACCCAGGCCTTCTTATTACTGGTATGAGTTGCTTTCTTCTACATATACTATAATGCTTCCTGATCTAAAGCAGACCCCCTGGCCTGATGGGAAAAAATGGCCAAGTCTTCTTCCCTACCCAAGGAAGAGGCCAGCCCTCCTAGATAGGACAAAAGTTGACAGAGGCTGAGATAGTCTTCTTGTAAATGCTGGAATGGAGAAAGATGTTGGGAAATATATGGAATGGGGCAGGGAGATAGAGATCAGGCAGATCTGTGAGGTCAAAGGGGCAGATGCTCTACCTCTGTTGATACTGACTATGCCCTGGCATACCAGGTGAGGTGCGGATGCCCTCTGGGAAGACTGCAAGACCCAATATCACAGATAATAAGGATGGCACCATCACAGTGAGATACGCGCCCAGTGAGAAGGGACTACATGAGATGGGGATCAAATATGATGGCAATCACATTCCTGGTAAGTTGGTTGGAGAGAGATGCTAAGATCTGGGTGACAAGACAGTCAGATCAATCAATTGAGGGACCATCAAATACAGTTACAATTGACTTAGCACAGTTTGGGGAATAGTGGGGTTGGGAACTAGGAGCCATTTGGAAAGGGAAGTTGGGGAAGACCTGGAGTTGGAAGATGAGGTTGGGGTGAGTTTATTTAGAAGCAGAAGAGGCTATGAGCAACTTTAAATAGATGGGCATCAGGGTAGCTAGGTAGAATCAAGAGGACCTGGTTCAAATCCAGCTTCTAACACTTAACTAGATTTGTAATCCTGGCCAAATCACTTAACCCTGATTGCTGCAAATAAATAAAAATATAGGTGCCAGAGATTTGAAAAGTTGGAAGGATGGATGGAAGGAGTTAGAGTAGCTCCAGAATTCATGTGCCTTAATCCTGTGGTCTCTTCTCCTTCCCTCAGGAAGCCCCCTGCAGTTCTATGTTGATGCCATCAATAGCCGCCATGTGAGTGCCTATGGGCCAGGCTTGAGTCATGGCATGGTCAATAAACCAGCTACCTTCACAATTGTCACCAAGGATGCTGGCGAAGGTAAGAGGATGGAAGAGATGAAATGTGGGGGTGGAGGGGGTTGTGAGGCGGCGTGCAGCCTGAACCCTGGTCATCTCTAACATCAGTTCTTCCCACACTCACCTAGGGGGCCTGTCTCTTGCTGTGGAAGGCCCATCCAAGGCAGAGATCACCTGTAAGGACAACAAAGATGGCACCTGTACAGTATCCTACCTCCCTACTGCTCCTGGGGACTATAACATCATAGTCCGTTTTGATGACAAACACATCCCAGGGAGTCCCTTCACTGCCAAAATCACAGGTACCATTTGTTCTCGTCTCCCCAATGAATAACCATTCAGTAGTGCTTATTAATTGTCCATCCACTAAGACTAAATGCTGTCCTTGTGGTGGATGAGCATGTGAAGGATAGTTAGATTACTGACCTTAGGGATCTTATGGCCCTTCTTGGGGAGACACAGCATGGACACATGTGGAATGGCCAAGGAACATTGGAAAAAGGCAACATATCTTGGAAAGAAAGCTGCTTCTTCAGTAATCTGCAGAACAGAAAAACCTAAGTGACATGCTCTTGAAGTTTGATAAAAAGATAATAAATGAAGTAAATGAAAGTCGATGGTAAATTTCCAGGAGATTCCATTTTGATGTCTCCCTTCTCTGCTTCCCTTTCACTGCCACCACCCTAGGTCAAGCCCTTATTTTCTCTTTCTCCCATATCATTGTAATAGTCCTAATTAATCTCCTTACCTTCAGGCTCTCCATAACTTAATACATCCTTCATGCCGTTGCTAAAATAATCTTCCTACTGTGGTCATGATACTTTCCTGGTCAGGGAAGAACCTATCATGATTCCCTTTTGCCAATAAGAAAAAGCATCAACTCCTTCATTGATTTAAAACTCTATGTTCAGACTGCAATTTATTTTCCCATATTCTCTCACACATTTTTGCTTCTGATACAAAATTATAACTCAGGTCTCCTCAATATAGGAAAAACATTCTAGATGGTGAACTGAAACTGTAGCAGTACATATTGTACATATCACCCATCTAATAACATTTCATAATAATGTTACATTAATTACGTTACATTATATTCTATTACTACGGCATAATGAAACCTTTCCATAACAAAACTTGACTGTAATATCAATCAACCATTTGACTAATTAATCCTGATAGACTACTGATATTTTAGAACATGGTTTCTTTGGACAAAGTAGGTTTTATGATATTGTTTCATCTGATTATGTTTGTTAGAAGGGACTGTAGAAGTTATGTCATCCAATTTCTCCCCCACAATAGGAAATGCCCCTACAACATTCCCACCTGATAATTCACCTTTATCTTGGACACTTCCATTGATGGGAACTCACTATCATACAAAGTAGCCTATTCCATTGGCATGTGGCTAAATCAATAAAAAGTTATTTTATATTGAGCTCCAAATCTTTCACCTATTTTGGCCCTTGGTCTTTTGAAATTACTTCCAAAAAAGTCTGCTACCAATTCTATATAATGGCATTTTAATTGATTAAAGATAGCCTTAAGTCACCTCTTCTATAGGTTAAATATACACAGTTCAACCCAATAATTGTTCCTAGGAGACATCACTAGCTAGATCACTTTCCTGTGGATGTTGTCTAGTTTATCAGTGTCTTCCTTAAAGCATGGTACCTTGAATGAAAGAGCTTCAATAAGGGAATGGGAAATAAATATTATAACTCACTGATCTCAACAATATGAGTCTAAGTGCCAAGGGTGAAGAACACAACTGTCCATGTCTGCTTTTCCTCTTTCCTCCCTTTCTTTCACTTCCTCCTTTTCTTGCTTCCTTCCTTCTCCTATAATATAACATAATAGTTCATGTGTTCTCATAAATCCCTAGAACGGTGGCCACTCAGCCTGACAGTAGCCTTCCTCTAGGCCTCTTCATTTGGGAAATGCCAACAGTCCTAATGCAATTTTAAACAATGAAAGCTTAGAAAAGTCCTTATGCTATATTCAGGCTAATTATCTGTTATCCCTCAGGATCACAACATGACTGACCCACCTTCTTTTCCAGACTTGAAAACACTTTGATTAGATCTTTTATGCTATTTCTGGTGCAGTTACCATTGTTACTATGCTAATCTCATTCATGTCCACATGAAAATTTATGAATGACAATGCCCCAATTAAGGGGAGGCAGAAATTGATCAATCTACAAGTATCTATTAAGTCCGTATTGTTTGCACCATACTATGTGTCATTCTATGTGCTGAGTACTAGAGATACAAAGACAAATACATACCAGGTCCTGATCTCAGGGATTCTATCATATTTAGAGTCACATCCCTCATATCCCCTTTGGATATCAGAATAGGGGCTTTGCCACAATATACTCATCAATCCCCTCATTAGAGGAAGAACTTTGAGTGAACTTGATCCAACATGGGATTTTGCTCCTTTTGTGTCATAACACAACCCGAGTTCATAAGTATCTTGCACATAGTAGTTGTTTGATATGTTTGATATAAGTTGAGATGAATTAAATAAGACGCAAAGCGTGAAAAAGTGATCAAGATCAGATGAAGTTAATCAAGGAAGGCTCTTGAAGCAAGTGGGTTCTGAGAATTGATTTTGGAAGTTGAAGATCTGGGTTTGGAAAAGAGGAAGGAAGACATGGCCAGGATCTCAGTTCTTACCCCCTGTTCCCAGGTGATGACTCAATGCGGACTTCACAGCTGAATGTGGGCACATCTACAGATGTTTCACTGAAGATCACGGAGAGTGACCTGAGTCTGCTGACTGCCAGCATCCGGGCTCCCTCAGGCAATGAGGAGCCCTGTCTGCTCAAGAGGCTGCCTAACCGGCACATTGGTGAGTGAGGAAGGCAGCTGGTCCCAGGAGGCAGCCTAGAGAACCTTCACCTTTCTCTTTCTGGCTTGGGAATATATTTTAGGGCTCCCTATACTTCCATGTCTGGGACTTGGAGTGGGTGGGAAGGGATGTCAAGCAGTGCCAAGAGGTATGGTCCCTGATGCCCAGGCCTCTGTGCCCATTACAGGTATCTCATTTACACCCAAAGAAGTGGGTGAGCATGTAGTGAGTGTTCGGAAGAGTGGGAAGCATGTCACCAACAGCCCCTTCAAGATCCTTGTGGGGCCTTCGGAGATAGGCGACGCAAGCAAGGTTCGAGTCTGGGGCAAAGGTCTGTCAGAAGGTCATACCTTCCAGGTGGCAGAATTCATTGTGGACACAAGAAATGCAGGTATGTATCTCTTTGGTACCAAAATCTCTTCTCTAGAACCTCTGAGCCTCAGCATATCACATTCTTCCAAGTGACTTTCCATGTCCCAGTTCAGTCCTAGTCTGAATCCTTATTATGTAAGCCCATTATCTTCATGTCACTTATTAGATAAGTAGCCTGTGGCAGGTCACATAAGCTGAGTCTCAGTTTCTTCATCTGAAAAAATGGGAATAATATTTGTATTTGTACTATTATAGAATTTGTACTGTATTATAGAATTGATATGAGCAAAGTGCTTAATAAGCCTTAGGAAAAAAAACCCTATAGAAATGTGGGAGCTCTCATTACTGGCCACACACGACTTCTCAAGGGGATTTGGAATTTACCTTCTTGTTGTCCTTTGAGGAAGACATTAATGTGCTCTATGCATATGTCTTAGGCTTAGAGTCCTGTCTAGGAATTTAAGATTGTCCTTAACCCTTTTCCAGGCCCAATAATTACTAGTCAGTAAATGAGAAAATACTTCTAGGACATAATTATGTGCCAAGATTTGTCCCCTCCTCCCCACACTCTGGCAGACCTAGTACTGAAGCCCCTGAGGAAGAGGAGGGTGGTGGGATTGTCATTGAGGTCATTGTGGCACTCGCTTTTCCACAGGGTATGGTGGTTTGGGGCTGAGCATTGAGGGCCCCAGCAAAGTGGACATCAACTGTGAGGACATGGAGGATGGTACTTGCAAAGTGACTTATTGCCCCACTGAGCCTGGCAACTACACCATCAACATCAAATTTGCTGACAAGCATGTGCCTGGTATGCTGAAAGGCTGGGGGTTGCAAGAGTGGGAAGTGCTCCTAGGAGCCTGGGGGAAGCTGGAGAGGAGCACTCTTGAAGAGCAGGAGGGGAAAAGGCTCACAAGAGGCCTGAGTGCTCCCTCCTTTTTCTTTAGGGAGCCCATTCACTGTGAAGGTGACTGGTGAGGGGCGGATGAAAGAGAGCATTACACGGCGCAGGCAAGCAGCTTCCATCGCCTCTGTGGGGAGCACCTGTGACCTCAACCTGAAGATCCCAGGTAAGGGTCTGAGGTGGGAGTGGAAGGGAATTGAAGAGGGAGGATTCTTGTTTTATTGATGCCTTCCCTCATCCTCTCCTTCATTCCCTTCCTTCCTCTCTGGATTTCACTCCCTGCTCATCTGTTCCCCTTCTCTCACTCAGGAAACTGGTTCCAGATGGTCTCTGCCCAGGAGCGCCTGACCAGAACATTCACAAGGAGTAGTCATACATACACACGAACAGAGAGGACAGAGATCAGCAAAACTCGGGGTGGGGAAACCAAGCGAGAGGTCAGGGTGGAGGAGTCGACTCAAGTCGGGGGCGACCCCTTCCCTGCCGTCTTTGGAGATTTCCTGGGTCGTGAGCGCCTCGGCTCTTTTGGCAGTATTAGCAGACAACAGGAAGGTAAGTGGAGATGGGCACAGGGGGGCACCTCCCATCTTATGCCGGGCAAAGCCCTGACGATACAGGCGGTCAGTGCAGTGCAGAAAGGACCACGACTGAAATCAGGAAGGCCTTAGTGCAGATCTTGGTGACCCTCAATGAGTCATTTCTAAAGGTAGTAACAGTGCTTACCTTCCAAAGTTGTATAAGGATTGACAGAGCCAACAATAAATGCTGGCTATTATGCAGAAAATCAGGCCTGCATCCCTTTTGTGGGGGATCTGAGTGGGTGTAGCTGGCTGGCTCTTGGCCTCATCCTGTGACTGTCCCCTAGAACTCACCATGTCCAGAATTGGTCCTGGATCTGGCAGGTCACTGGAGGGGGTTGTATTTGAGCTCCTTGGGCTGGGTTGGCAAGGGGGAAGGCAAGATTAGAGTCTGTTCTGTAGTTTGGTATTAGGGACTGGTCATTTCTGATTCCCTGGTGTTTGTTTTGGCATCTTTGTACAAACTTCTCTTGCTCTTAAACTTTTGTTCTGGAGTTCCCATCCCTTATTCTTCCCCCTCCCCCCTTCCCTTCCCTCACACTTAGCAAGAGCCAGGCATTCACTAGACCCTGGCCCAGTGTTCTTTCTCAGATGCAACATTGCTAAGAGGCTGTTTTCAGCTATTCTGTGAGTTTGGGCAAGGGCCAGAGAAAAGAGCTTTGCAGAGCATGAGCTCTTTGGGTCTAGGGATGGTTTCATTCTTTGCCTCTGTATCCCCAGCATTGCCCATACCTGACATACATATGGCAGACGGGTAATAAACACTTGTTATTTGATGAACCACTATATCTTCCCACACATCCCTGTTTTGTCTCCCAGGTGAGACGAGCTCTCAGGACATGACAGCCCAGGTGACCAGCCCATCAGGGAAGACTGAAGAAGCAGAGATCCTGGAAGGAGAGAATAGTGCCTACAGTGTGCGTTTTGTGCCCAAAGAGATGGGGCCTCACACTGTCACTGTCAAGTATCGAGGCCAGCATGTTCCTGGAAGCCCCTTCCAGTTCACTGTGGGGCCCCTTGGTGAAGGGGGTGCTCACAAGGTGCGAGCTGGGGGCACAGGACTCGAGCGTGGTGTTGCTGGAGTGCCAGGTAAATGAAGCCAGGATGAGAAGGGATGGGGAAATAATTAAGGGAGATCACAGGGTCAGGGATGAATGATAAAGATTTCAGATAGGTGAGTGCTGGGCCTAGGACAGCAAAATTGGCAAATCTCTGGCTAGTCGGCTCAGACTGGATTAGGTGCGGGGCAGAATTAGCTGGTTTGGATGTTAAGACTTTGGGGACTGGTATCAAACCCATTCTCTCCTTCTCTGCACCTCAGCTGAATTCAGCATCTGGACCCGGGAAGCAGGTGCTGGAGGCCTCTCTATTGCTGTGGAGGGGCCCAGCAAAGCTGAGATCGCATTTGAGGACCGCAAGGATGGTTCCTGTGGTGTCTCCTATGTCGTCCAGGAGCCAGGTAGCTAGGTGGGAAAAAGCCAGAGAGGTCCTGTGGGGAAGATCTCAGGACAACTGGGTCCCTCTCACATTTTGTGCTGAATAAGTTGAGATAATTACTACTCTTCAATTTTTTCTCATTGTGAATTATCAGAGGCCCAGCATAGTACAGTAGAGAAAGAGCTGGCCTCAGATCCCAAAAGACCTGAGTTTAAGCCCTGCCTCTAACACCTACTGCATGTATGACCCTGGGCACCTCACTGGGTGGCTAGGAGAATGTAAGATACGGAGAAGGTGCCAACCCACATACTATAGGCAGTTTCCTTACCTGGGAATCCCTAAATCAGTGAAATCTCAGGTCTAGTCCCTATTCCTATGAATTTAACAATCATCATCAAAGAAAAACATTTCAATATATAAAGGAGAACAAGAAAAAAGATTACATCAGAAACCATGAACTTTTATCATATACAATTTGATTTAAACATATATTACATTTAAAAAGGTAGTAATAGATAATTATAACTCTTATCTAGGGTAAAGCTTCTTAAAACTGTGATCATGACCCCATATGGGGTCACATAACTGAATGCAGGGATTGCGAAATGATGATTTGTTATCAGCAAATGTTTCATTTGCATACCTATTTTATATGCTTACATGCCTGGGGTCATGGAAAAATTTCTTGGGTGAAAAGTGTTATGAGTGGAAAAAGTTTAAGAACCCCTGCTCTAGAGTATTGTTCCCTCTGTCCTTCCCCATGACCCTAAGCCTTCTTCCCTTTCTTTCCTCCCTTCCCCCAAGATCCTTCTCTCCTTGGGATTCCCGTTGGGATATGGGTTATACTAGAGGACCTCGGAGACCCCTTCTGACTCAGAGAGCTTGTGATCCTTGCCTTACTCCATGTCCTTTGGGGAACTGTACTTGTTCACCTTAGATACATTGCCCTTGAGGCTGTGCCATGGTCCTAGTGGTCTGCTATGGGAGAGAAAATAGGCTGACCATCTGGGAACCACTACTGAGACAGGCTTTGTTTTTCCAGGTGACTATGAGGTCTCCATCAAGTTCAATGATGAGCACATACCCGACAGCCCCTTTGTGGTACCTGTGGCCTCCCTCTCTGATGATGCTCGGCGCCTCACTGTTACTAGCCTCCAGGTGTGAAAGCTCTCCAGATTGTGGGATGGGGTACATTGAGGATTCTCTGAAATGGGAAGGGAGCTACCCCTAGAGACAGATGCATCTAGTGTCACCAAATTTCTATCCATGCGGTACAGAAATGTATTAAGTGTAGAAAAGGCTCCAAATTCTGGCAACATTTACTGAGCCCTCACTATGGGCTCACCACTGGGTTAGAAACAAGTATTGGTATTTAAAGTGTCAGTTGTTTTTAACCATTTTTGATAGAATCTTCTAGAAAGATAGCACTTCTAAAACAGAGCATTTTGAATTTAACTTAATTTTAACTTAACTTTTCCTGGAAACTTGGATCTTTATGACAGTGAATACCACTTTTTGGACTGCTGTAATGCATGAGTGATGCCGACTGAGGTCTTTCTAGGCTACTTGCCTTTCTCCTAAATGGGCCCAGATTGACGTGATGGCTGGGGGCTTGATGCTGCTCATTTTTTACAATAGTTCATTCCACTTTTCAGTATATTAAGCTATCACTTTGTATTTCTATAATATATTATGTCTCGTTATGCATTAATACCCCAACTTTAATTTGCAATTCATAATCTGTTATGGTAGAGTACTCAAGGAAGAGCAACATGATTAAACATAGGTTGTCATCTTTTCTTTTTTTTCTTTGTTATTCTAAACTTGAAAAATTCTAACTTCACATCCAGTGCTCTTTCTATCACACCAATGCTTTATAAATATATTTCTTGCCAACATGAGTTTTTGAGGGTAGAAAGGTAACATGGTAGAGTGTTTTTATCATTTAAAAAATCCTTTGTTATTTTTCTCATTTAGCAAACATTTTTCCTCTCTGCAACCCCTCCCCAACTGAAAAACAAAAACAAAATCTTTGTACAATAATAATAATGCATAGTTGAGCAAAAAAA
>JAJPUD010013653.1:0-13258 GCA_023553655.1 Myrmecobius fasciatus
GAAGGAAAGAAAGAGGGAAGGAAGGAAGGAAAGAGGGAAAGAAGAAAAGAGGAAAGGAAAGAAAGAGGGAAGGAAGGAAAGAGAGGAAGGAGAGGAAGGGAGGAAGGAAGAGAGACAGGAAAGGATGGAGGAAGGGAAGGATGGAAGAAAGAGAGTGATAGAGAGAGGAAGGAAGGAAGGGGGGAAGGGAAGAAGGAAGGAAGGAAGGAAAAGGAAGGAAAGAAGGAAGGAAGGAAAAAAAGAAGGAAGGAAGCAAGGAAGGAAAGAAGGAAAGAGAGTGTCATTTATCAAGTCTGTACCAGGTACCAAGTGCTAGAGCCCTGGAGGTACCACTTGAAAGGCAGCAAAACGATCCCTGCCCTAGAGAAGGTTATATTCTAATGGAAGGAGGCAATGCTTCTGGGGAGTGCTGACAGTCACAGGGGAAGAAATTGGCATTCTCTTTCCTATAGCAGGGATCCAGAAGGCATGGGTCCAGATGTGTACATGGCGGGTGGGGGTGGGAGGAGGATCTACCGACTTCAGCTCCTTCCTCATCATCCAGGGCCTCACCTTTCGCCTTCAGGAGCCCCTTCCCCAATCAGCTTCGATAAAGCAGAGGTGCCGAAAGCTGCATGGCAGCAAAACCCAACCCCCCCCAAACTGGAAGCGACCTTTTGACTCAGTGTTTATTGCAACGAGACAATTTGGCAGAGTGGGAAGAGGCGAACCATCTGCTAAATCTCTTCTCCAAGAAAAAAAAAGGAGAGAAACGAGGGCTTGCCATTTGGGCTTAATAACTTAGGGAATGATCATCTCCTTTGGCAAAAAAGAGATTAATCTCTGCTTAGCTTCTGCCAGGAGTTCCAAAGCTAATAGCGTTCAGCTCGCTTTGGATCCTCCTCCTCCTCCTCCTCCTCCTCCTCCTCCTCCTCTTCCTCCTCCTCCTCTTCCTCCTCCTCCTCTTCCTCTTCCTCCTCCTCCTCTTCCTCCTCCTCCTCCCATCCCATCCCAGTTTTTCCCACTTGCTCACTCTCTCCCTACTCCCCCTCCACCCACACTACAAAAAACTGGAATTAAGTCAAAAGGCACATGTGCACGTGTGTACATACACACACATACACACACGCATGCTGTGTATGTTCTCAGGAGACTAAATGCTCCCCCAAGGCTCCGCCAGTCTCCTGTCGGCTTTTCCATCCCCAGCAGCTAGCCGGGCACTGGCGCGTAGTAGGTATTTGATAACTGCTTTGGACTTGCCCCCCCCATGCTGGCGTGATGTCATCAAGGTACACAGGCGCCTCGTCCTGTGCTGCTCTTGTCCCCGCTATCCTGCTAATCCTCTGTTAAGGTTCTAGCCAACGGGCCAAGAGGGTCCTAAGGGAGCCACTTACAGGCCGGTCCACCTTCCTGTCACGTGAGCAGCCCGGCTTCTGGATGAATCATCCCACTCTGTGATGATGTCATTCAGGGAGTCAGCTAAGCCAGCCCCCTGCTTTTATAGAGGAGAAAAACAAGGCCCAGAAGAGGAAAGAATCTTCCCAAGACCACAGAGCTAGGCAGGGACAAAGCCAGAATTTGAACCCAGATCCTTCTGTTTAAAATTCAGTGTCCTTTCCATACAGGCCCTCAAAAACCATCAGCAATACGCCTCTTAGGAGCCAAGCCCTGCGTGTGCCACGCCCTGAGTGGACCACACTCTGTGCCAGGCCCTCGGTGTGCCTCACTCTGTGTGTGTCAGGTGTCGGGAATACAAGGATAAGAGGGAGACGATCCCTGTCCTCAGGAAGCTTCCACTCCAGGGCCTTATACTTCCAATGCAGCATGCTGCCCCTCCCTTCTGAGCTGCTATGGTGCCAAAAGGCTACCCTCATTGCCTTTGGCTCACCCTTAAATTTAATTTTTTGAAGACTGGCACTTCCTGACTTACGGCCATATGATTCACATGGGTGGCCCTGGGTGGGTCATTGCAACAGATTCTTTATGTGTAAAAAGGGGGTTGGACGAGCTGGCTCTTCAAATCCATTTCAACTCTAGAGCTCAGATCCCATGATCCTAAGCGGTGTCGATGACATCATCACTTTAATAAGGTGCTTTCAAGTTGCAAAGTGCTTTGTATCCGTTAGCTCATTTGAGCCTCACAACAACCTTGTGAAGATGGATACTAGAGATATTATTCCTCCCATTTTAAAGATAAAGAAACTGAGGCTCAGAGAGGTTAAGAGATTTGCAAAGGGTACCTGTTTAGTGAATGTCAGAGGCTGGCGTGGAACCTAGGCCTTCCTGACTTTAAGTCTAACTGTCTGTCCAATGTAGAAGGCTAAATCCCATCAAATATAGAACAGGGAGAAAAGGGGAGGCATAAAGGCAGAGACAGAGAGACCAAGACAGAAAGAGATAGAGATAGAGGAAGAGAGAGACATTCAGAGACAAAGAGACAGACATAGAGAAACACAGAGAGAGTAGGAGAGAGACAGACAGAGAAACAGGGAGAGTAAGAGAGAGATAAAGAGACAGAGAGAATCAGAGACAACCAGACAGACAGAAACACAGAGTGTCTGAGAGAGAGAGAGAGAGAGAGAGAGAGAGAGAGAGAGAGAGAGAGAGAGAGAGAGAGAGAAACAGCAGAGAAACAGAGAAAGAAGAGAGAGGGAAAAGACAGAAGCAGAGAGAAACAGAGAAAGAAGGAAGGAGAGGGAGAGAGAAAGAGACAGGCACACAGAAACAGACATACAGAGAGAGACAAGAGACAGAAATACAGAGAAACACAGAGACAGACAGAAACAGAGAAACACAGAGACAGAGACAAAAAGACATACACACACACCCCTAATAACTAGGGGCAATCAAAGCAAACTTCATGGAGGAGGTGGGACCTGAATCAAATTTTGAAAAAAAAGATAATACAATCCTGGGAAAATAAAAATTATTGGGACTCTAATGGAGACCTTGGAGTTGGGAAGGATAGATAATGTTTAGAGCGCAGAAAAGGGCTCTAAACCCAGGAAAAACACAAGTCGAGCTTCAGGTATCTGTAGCATTTGGGATGTCCATTACCTGACTTCATCAGCTACCAGGGCTAAGCTGAGAAGCCTGTAAGAGACTCAATCAGTAGCTAAGAAGTAGATTTGCAAAAGTCAGTCTCGGCCTCATGGGACAAAGCAAACAAAGTAATAGAGTAGTTGTGTCCCGGGCGCTGATTCCCAAAGGCCATTTAATGTCGCCCCAAATTTTGGAGCTGCCACAAGATTTATCGTCACCCCCTCACACAATAATAATCAGTGGCTATGTTCTGACCGAACCTTCTGCAATGTCTGGGAGCTTCTCCCTGACTCCAAGGCCAGAAGATAAATCAGATGAAGTGGAGTTGGACCAAAGAGAATAATAATAATAGTAGTAGTAGTAGTAGTAATAATAATAATAATAATAACTCACAATCTCTCGATGGAAACTAGCCTGTCAACACTAGCACTCCTCAAGGACACTGGCAAAATCTCCAGAGTTGAAACCTCAAAGGTTTCTCATCAACACTCTCTACAACACATCCAGTGTGTGTGTGTGTGTGTGTGTGTGTGTGTGTGTGTGTGTGTGTGTGTGTGTGTTGGGAGGGGTGGCTACTGTAACCATGCTGGAGTTAATTTGCCTTCTGTCCTTCATGTTAAATCTAAAAATATCAAGTCTGAACTGAAAAGCATTCTCCTCTCAGATTTAGGTGGCCAACCCTTCCAATTCCATGAGGGGACTTTGAAATGATGTTCCTACCCCCAGCCCAAAAGTAGGTGTTTGAAGAAGGACTAAGAAAGCTCTCCACAGGGCAGGAACCAATCTTGATGCTTTGCATTGCTATCTTTGGTTTTTACGTAACTTATATTTGTCCTTCCCTCTCCCAGAGAGCCATCCCTTATAACAAATAAAAAAGAAACCAATAAAACACATTGAAGAAGCTTGCTGCTATATGCAATATGCTCCCCTTTCCCATTAGAATGAAGCAATGTCTTCCTTCTTCTTTGTGGCCGAACTTGCCTCTTGCCATTTTGAAATGGTCAGTTTTCATATTTTATGGTTGTTCTTTTTATTTACATCATCATCGTGTATGTGTCTTTGCAAAGAAAAATCCATGAACAGAATTTTAAAATGCCAAACGCAGATAACATCAGAAGATGAGCCCCTCGGGTCAGAAGGGTCTGGTGGGCAACGGTCTATGGGGTCATGAAGACTGACTGACCATTTTTGCACATGTGGGTCCCTTTCCCTCCTTTAAGATCTCTTTGGAATATAGGCCCAGGAGAAACACTGCTGGGTCAAAGGATATGTACAATTTGATAATTTTTTGAGCATAGTCCCAAACTGCTCTCCAGAATAGTTGAATCAGTTCACAACTCCACCAACAATGTATCAGTGTCCCTGTTTTCCCACAGCCCCTCCAACATTTGTCATTATATTTTCCTGTTATTTTAGCTGATCTGAGAGGTGTGTAGTGGTGTCTCAGAGTTGTCTTAATTTCCATTTCTTGGATCAATAGTGATTTAGAGCATCTTTTCAAATGACTAGAAATAGACGGAAAATTATCTGTTCATATCCTTTGACCATTTATCTATTGGAGAATGGCTTGAATTCTTATACATTTGAGTCAATTCTCTATATATTTTAGAAATGAGGCCTGTATCAAAACCCTTAAATGTAAAGATGTTTTCCCAATTTATTGTTTCCCTTCTAATTTTGTCTGCATTAGTTTTGTTTGCACAAAAACTTTTTAGTTTAATATAATCAAAATTCTCTATCTGGTGTTCAATGAAGAGTTCCAGTTCTTCTTTGATCACAAATTCCTTCCTTCTCCACAGATCTGAGAGATAAATTATCCTTTGTTCCTCTAATTTGCTTATAATATCGCTCTTTATGTGTAAATCACAAACCCATTTTGACCTTTTCTTGGTATATGGTGTCAGGTGGGCGTCAATGCCTAGTTTCTGCTATTCTAGTTTCCAATTTTCCCAGCAGTTTTTGTCAAATAGTGAGTTCTTACCCCTAAAGCTGGGGTCTTTGGGTTTGTCAAACACTAGATTGCTATAGTTATTGACTATTTTGTTCTGTGAACCTGACCTAGTCCACTGATTGACTACTCTGTTTCTTAGCCAGCACCAAGTGGTTTTGATGACCGCTGCTTTATAATATAGTTTTCGATCTGGCGCAGCTCGCCCTCTTTTATTGGCATATGCTGTTGATCTAGCTCTGTTTCCTTCACTCTCCATCAGATCCTAGAGCTCTTCCCATGTTTCTTTGTATTCATCATACTCACTGTTTCTTAGAGTACAGTAATTCTCCTTTGGATTCAGATTCCATAATTTCCATAACTTATTTGATCATTGTCAAGTTGATTGCAATTTTTTGCTCTACCATAAAGAACTCTTATAAATATTTGGTGAATATGGAGTCTTTCTTTTTACCAGTGATTTCCTTAGGGTGTATACCTCCCAGTGGAGCCTTGGGGCCAAGACAGTGAAGATTGTATTCAGGATTTACAATCTTACAAGTTGCTTTCTAGAATGATCATAACAATCTACAGCTCCACCAACAATGCACTATTGTGCCTATCTTTCCAATACATAGAGCCCTAGGCCTGGAGTCAGAAAGACCTCCGACATTCATTAGCTGTGTGACCTTGGGCAAGTCACTTAACTTCATTTGCTTCAGTTTCTTCATCTGTAAAATGGTGGTTATGAATTCTATCCCCTCGGGGTTATTAGGAGGATAAAATGGGATATTTGTAAAGGTTTTTGAATCTTAAAGGACTACAAAATGCCACTTGTCATTATTAATATTATTTTCACTCCAAGACTGACTCTTCTCATCTTTTGCCATCTTTGACAATTTGTTGGGTGTGAAGAGAAAGGGTAGAGTTTGGTTGATTTCCCTTTCCCTTACTAATAGTGACTTGGAATATTCTTTCATATAATTAAGAGTATGTAATTTTGGGGGGGTTCTGGCAAACTGGTCCTGGTTTTTCACTGTTTCTCTAGTGGAGAATGCCATCCACTCTGTTCTGGCCAGCCCCCCCAGGCGAAAGCCCCCCCCCCCCGGGCTCTCTTGACTTCAGCTCACCCTGTTCCACTGGCAAAATACAATCGTCATTGTTGTTCAGTCATTATTCAGTCGTGCCTGACTCTTGGTGACCTCATTTGGGATTTTCTTGGCAAAGATAATAGAGTAGATTGCCATTTCCTTCTCCAGCTCATCATTCCTCTCTCCTAATTGGGTTGGTTTCTTTTTTTTTCTTTTTTTTTTTTAGTCCTACACTTGGAGGATGGTGATGGTCTATACCTAGAGTGGCTACAGCATCCATAAGTGCCGCTCAAGCAGAATGCACTGACCCCCCCCCCAGCTGTGCTATAGGCTGTGTCTGGACAATTTGATTTCAGTGCCCTGAAGGGGAAGGGGACGCCAATATTGGAAAGCAGCCGGTCCTATTTGATGTCTCAGAAGTATTATCAGTTCCTCAATTTTCACATTTTGTTTTGAGAAGCAGGAGCTCCTGGGCAGTGGAGGAAAAACTCAGAGTGCTCTCTAGTTCTACCCAAGTGCTGATGTGAAGGGAATCCGCGGGCCACCATTTTCTCTCCAGGAACAATTGGATGAGCACCGTTCTTGCTTTTCCTGGTCCTTTATGCCCTCTCACCCACATCTCCTTTCTTATGACACATCCAGAGAAATCAAGATTCTCCAGGCCAAGGAGACCAAGCTCCCTGAGCTTGGACAGGGCCCCAAGCTTGACAGTGCTGTGATGTTCCCTTTCCCTAGCTTTCCAAGTTTGACGTGAACTCCTCTAGCCTGGAAAGGGGAGCACAAAGAAGCTTTTAAGGAAGCTTTAAGATGGGTTTTGTCCATGGTTGATGATTACTAAAAAATTGTGCATAGCCCTGCTGAAGAGGATTCTATTATCAGTTATGGAAATATCCAAACAATATCAAGGTACGGTTTTTTTTTTCTTCATTCCCCTATAGGCCCAAGCTCTTCTGTCCTGGGGAAGGGAAAAGAGATCTTTGGTCACCAGCTTCCTGCTTGGGCATCCAGCTCTTCACTTTGCCCTTTCCCATTTTGGTGCCCCTTGCTGACTTGAAAACTCCCTTTCTCATAAATGGCAATGAGCTGATTATGCCTTTAGGGGAGGGCAGTAAGGAAGCTTCTTGAAAGCATCACATGTCACTATAGCTCAGTGGGTAGTGGCTGGTGGCTAGTGCACTGGCTTTGGAGCCAAGTCAACCTTTATTTGAATTCAGCCTTAGACACTGCTTAGATCTATAACCCAGGGTAAGGAACCTAACTTCTCTGAGAGCTTGGGCCTCCACATCAGTAAAATAGGGATAATATTAGCACTACGTCAAAAGGGAGTTGTGAGGCTCAAATGAGATAACATTTGTAAAGTGCTTTGCAAAACTTTTCCCATTAATGTTAGGAAGCTGATAATGGGAGCTTCCTCATAGCTTACAGAGGAGTGAACCATTGTCCATCGACCATTTGCCATACAATATGGCGACATGTCCAGTAGCCCTGATTCAAAGAATCAATAGCTATTTCTCCTGAAGTCTCAAGATAATTTGTTTGGTTTGGAGCCTCTCTGGGTGCCTCTGGAGAAATAGGTTTGGGGAGAGAGGAGGGAACTTCTTCAATATGTTTTGTTGGCTTTTTTTTCTTTTTTATTTGCTATAAGGGATAGCTCTCTAGGGTGCGGGAAGGAGCAGGATAAAGAAAAAAATATAGGTGATGTAAAGACCAGATGCTTCGGTTGCCTTGGTTCATGGGTGACTGAACTCCAGGAGGAAGAACCAACCAATAGTCTTCATCAGGCTTTTCGGGGCTTTCTTCCCTTTGGTTTTTCTTCCAAAGAGTTTAGCAGAGCTAAAAGTCAACCTAAGATCTGGAGGAAAGGAGGTTCCCCTCTTCCCCCTCCCACTGCAGTTTTATACTAGCCCTCTCTATCGCCTCCCTACATCACCAAGGGAGACCATGACTCTCCATGATGGAAGATCTATTCAGAATAATAGAAGTACAGCCCTGCCTACATTCAGGGAGATGTACTAGATGCCCTTTCCAGGTTTCCTCTAGCATGAGGATGGTTTGGCTAATCAGCCTGAACATTATTTTTTTAAAGATCATTTTTTTCCCTGAGGCAACTGGGGTTAAGTGACTTGCCCAGGGTCACACAGCCAGGAAGTATTAAGTGTCTGAGACAGATTTGAACTCAGGTCCTCCTGATTTCAGGGCTGGTGCTCTACCCACTGCACCACCTAGCTGTCCCTTTAAAGATCATTCTTTAAAAGTATCTTATTCTTTTTGATGGTTTTTGTTTTGATATTAATTTGCTTCTGAATATGTCCCTCCTCACAAGCTGTTATTTATAAGAGATTAAAAGAGAAAAAGAAAAAAAAGCAATTTAGCAAAACTAAATAATAGTCTGGCATATGTCCATATGTGTAATATTCTAAATCTTTCAAGTCCCTTTCCCCTGCCCCCCCACCTCTGCAACTAAGAGAAGAAGGTATATTGGTCTGTTTATCAAAAACTCTTCTCCCGGCTCAGGCCTAATCCATGTAACTCCCCAGAATTCCATTTTCTCTTTGTTCTTTTCACTCAGACTCTCCTAATATTGTGGATCTTGTTTTCTTGGCTCTGCTGGCTTCATTTGGCATCACAGAAGCCTTTCCGGGCTTCTCTGTATTGGTCAAGTTTGTTGTTTCTTATACCAGTAAAATTCCATTGCGTTCATCGACCACATTTTGTCCAGCCTCTCTCCAATCAATGGCTATCTACTTTTGTTATTAGAAAAAAAAAAAGTATCGCTGGTATACGTGGAGCCTATTTTTCTGCCATTGACCTCCCTGGGGTCAGATCTCTGGGTCAAAGGTTACAGCTATCCTAGTCACTCTGTGAGCCTAATTCCCGGGGGTTTTCCAGAAAACCAGAACGTTCCTGGCTCCAGCAGCAGCATTATTAGTATGTTTGTCTTGCCGGAACCTCTTCCAACTTGGACCATTCTTGCCAATTTCCCGTATGTGAGCTGAAGCATCAGATCCGTGTGGATTTGCATTTCTTTATTATTAGTGACTCGGAGCAGTCTTTCATAAGCTCGTTCACGGTTTGCATTTCTTCTTTCGAGAACCGTGTTGAACAGCGACTCTTAATGAACGTTGAGTGTGTAGTCTTCCCGTACAGCCATGAAGCCACCGAAGGTCTTCCAGATGCAAGCTGTTGGAGATTTGTACCTTGGAGCAGGAAAGCATAAAGTGTGCGTTGGAAAGGGATTGCATACATTTGACTCATTTAAGAGAAGCTCGGCCCCATCCTCAAAGGAATTGGCTATCCTTATCGGCTGGCGTTTACCGTGGGAGACAAATGTTCCCGCTAAAGCTGGCGGTGTGACTCCCAGCCCCCCTTCCCCATTTTAGGTGCCCACAGGACAGAAGATCCAGTCAAAGCTTCCTTCTGCCTGGCCGTAATGCTATGTAACGTGCAGAGAAGTTGCCAGCATCCACTGGTAGCATTAGGTTGTCATTGTCATCTGTCCCCCGGATCCTGCTCTGGAAGGGCCTTTGGAATCCAGGGTATCCCAAGCGTTCTACCCAATTGGGAAGGGAGGGTTGACTTGAGCACTTCCCCCAACCACCTGCAGCAACGGGCCGTCTCTCCGTAGACCATAGGCGGCTCAGATTGTTGCCGGAAAGCAGCATCTGGGCTCTCCACTTTACCAAAACATTTGAAATGCTATCAACATTGACGCCCCCAGCAGTATCATCTGGCGTCAGAACAAACGTACGGGGTTCTCCCTCCAGCTCTGTCCATAGCAACCGTAGAGTATGTACCACGCAACTCGGTCCTGAGGGCTGCAGCTGCGGCAGTTCCTTTTTGTCACCCATTTGCAGTCACATGCTTCGGTCCCTTTGGAAACAGGAGTGGGGGGGCTGTTTTCGTGATGCTCACCGGAACGCACCTTAGACCCCTGAAGAGCAGCCTTGTTTGACCACAGATCCATCTGATAGCTAGCTAATTTGTTCTGGGGTGGATTGGCCTTAAATGCACTCAACTCTTCTCTGGGGAACTGGGAGTCTGGAGGGAGCACATGGAGGAAGAATGGAGGCTTCTGGGAGGAGAGAATTCTGCAAACACTGAATAGGAAATTGGTACAAAATCCAGCTGGAGAAAAAAACCAATTAACATGTTTCAGAATCTCATCCTCAGCAGGAAGAAGAGCCCAAAGATCAATGTTCCAAATGGTAGGAGAAGACAGGGGTGGGGGAAAAAGAGGGGGTAATGGGTGCAAGAGATATGAGATCACTTCATAGACAAGACAATTAAGGCCGAAGGTCACCTAGGGAGTTCGTGCTTAGGCCACAGAATCCAAGGTTAAGGAACTTAGATGTCACCTAGACCGACCTACACCTGAACAAGAATCCCCTTTGGAACTTATCCGGTGAGGGCTTGTTCAATCTGACTTCTGCTTGAAGCCCCCGGAGGGGGTGGGGAATCCACTGCTGGTAACTCAAAGCAGCCCGGCTCACTTTGCCCCGGCTCTCGTTGCTGGAAACGTCCCTGATGTGGCAAACCAAAATCGACCTCTGTGTGGCTACCATCCATTTGGTTCATTCATTCTGCCCTCCAGGGCCCTACAAGATCAATCTGATCTCTCTCCCGTCTACCCGACAGGTTATCCAACATGGAAGATAGCCCTCATTCCCTCCCCACGTCCCCATCGTCACTTCCCAGTCCAATGCTTTTTTGGCCATCCTCAGAGGTTTAGCAGTGAACTCGGTGATTCAGCCCGTTAGCTTCCCAGTGGATGGCCGGGGAACATCCGATAGGGCAGGGAGCCCCATCTTCTACCATGAGCTCCGTGGGGCAGAAAGTCGGCAAAAGCAAAGCTGTGGAAGATTGTTTTGGGGGGAAAGGGCTATATTTATTTCAGCTGTGTCTAAATAAAGCCCGAAGACTTGAGTGTTCCCACTTTAACTCGGAGCTCTGCCCTGCTCTCTCCTTCAGGGGGCTGTGCAGAAGTGTGATTGCAGAAGCCTTAAAATACTGTTCATACCGCATACTAAGTTACCCACAACAACTTGATCGCGGCTTTGGGGCTGTGAAATCCTTTCGCAGGGCCCCTCTTCCTCTTCTGTATTTAGCCTTCTTTCATTCCAAGAAAGCCTGCTGACAATTTTCCCCCCATCCTTCCTTAAAGCTGTCTGTATTTCCTGGATCCTGGCTACTCATGAACTGGGAAACTTTAGCTCCATGTTAAAGGAGGATTATCGATTTTCTTCCCCAACCCAGAAGTCGTGACCTCAGGCCACCGTGGCGGAAAGAGAGATCTCAGCTTTTCTCCGTCCGTATCGCAACCATCAAAATTCTATTTCGAGGCTCTGTGATTCCGTTGGGGTGACGTACAACACTGTCCCTCTGCCTTGGAAGATGGTCCTTGACAATTTGGGTGGCTAAAAAACTCATTTCCCTGTGGCCCAGCCGGCGATGAGCCCAGACTGGTCCTTGGACAACAGATACAGCCGTCTTGTCCTTGAAGCCTTTCTGGTTTGGCCCAGGACCCTGCCAAAGCTTGGGCTCTTTTGGCAGAGCCTTTGAGGACCAAGGTCACCGCCACACCAGCAAGAAGCATCAGAGGAGGACATTAGGAGAGAAATAACAACTCTGATAATTACAAAACCTATTTGTACTGGCTCGTAGCCTCACCCTGCAAGAGTTGCCATCTTCACGCATCCGTGACCTGTTACAGAGAGAGTTCTGGCACCAAACACAGTCCTGGGTTCCAAGTGCCAGGTCAGCCTCAGTTATGGAGACCTCCCTTTGAAAGATCCACTTCTGGAAGAGTTCACAGTAGTGCTGAAAACGCCACAACGCTGCCTCCGTGGCCAGGAAATCCGATTGTGTCTGTAGTTAAATCAGGAAGGCTGTTTCAGGGAGAAGGCGCCTTGGATGGTCTTTAATTGTTCGTTAGCCAAGGACTAACTGACCACTTCCCATTAAAGCCCGATGCTAGAGTCTGCTGTGGCCAGAACTGGCCCAAGTGACAGGCCAGTGAAAGGTCCTTTGGA
The DNA here is from genome assembly GCA_023553655.1 of Myrmecobius fasciatus. Lineage (NCBI taxonomy): Eukaryota > Metazoa > Chordata > Mammalia > Dasyuromorphia > Myrmecobiidae > Myrmecobius > Myrmecobius fasciatus. Next base: position 12,069 of record JAJPUD010013653.1, read on the forward strand.
GAGCTTGTTCTCTAGCTGCCATAGGATGTGCCCTCTCCCAGGAAACATCGGACAGCTCCCCACCTCAACCGTTGCAGGCTGAGGGAGGTGGCTGGGGGTGGTTCAGGGCCCTCGGGCTGATAATTCTCAAACCAATGGTTCATTCAACAGGTTATGTGTCCAATAGGTGCTCCCTTACTTCCTTGGGCTCCTTGTAATCTAGGCTCCCAGGCTCTTCCTTTAGCTTCTGGGGCCCCAACATCGCTGAAGGGAGGACGTTCAATTCTTGGTTGAAACGGTGGTGGTACTTATGTCTGATAATGGCACACAACTACTTGAGTGCTAATAATTATGAAGTCTGGGCCCTTAGGAAGCAAGGGGCAGAAGGCTTGTGAGGCAATGAGATGGACTTTATTCAGTAAAAGGCTGCTGAGCCTTAAGTCAGGAAGATTTACCTTGCTGATTTCAAATCTGGTCTTTGACATCTCCTAACTGGGTGATCCTGGGCAAGTTACTGAACCCTGTTGCCTCAGTTTCCTCATCTGTAAAATGAGCTGGAGAAGAAAATGCCAAAACACTCCAGTATCTTTACCAAGAAAACTCCAAATGGGGTCACAGAGCATTGGACACGACTGAAAACAACTGAACAATAACAAAAGCAACCTTAAAGAATTGTTAGAGGAATAATAATAACGATAATTTTTTAAAATAGTAAAAAAAAACTAACCCTGACATTTATACAGCATCTCATCTTGGCCTCCTTCATAAGCCCTTGTTATTCAGGCCTCAGCCAAGGAAAGGCTCTTAACATTTCTCCCCTTGTTCCTGCCAAGCACGGGGGGGGGGGGAGGAAAGATTTTGGCTGATTTGACAATGTTACAGAAACAAACAGATTTGAAGTTTGCACAGGTTGATGGGGTGCACAGAATGAAACAACCAGGCAGCTTTGAAGAGAAGAACTTGGCAGACAGGAGCACGCAGGGAGTGGGCCTCAGGAGGAGGCCAGCCAGCCTGCTTTATTGACAAAATAAGCCCCTGACTAAACAGATACTTAACTCTGGAGATCAGAACAGTTGTCTGGTTTGGGGGCTTAACTACATGAGTGTAAATAATACTGTAATGGATTCCAGAATCCTCTTCCTACCCTATTACTAGGGCACCGAGAGAGAGAGAGAGAGAGAGAGAGAGAGAGAGAGAGAGAGAGAGAGAGA
>JAJPUD010013653.1:13268-23429 GCA_023553655.1 Myrmecobius fasciatus
AGAGAGAGAGAGAGAGAGAGAGAGAGAGAGAGAGAGAGAGAGAGAGAAGATATGGTGGATAAGGGCTCATAAGGCCGATGGGGATGACGGGGTCAAAGGAAATGGGAGTTTGGGGTTAATCACGGTTGGCCCTCTAATTCCCCCTTCTCAGCTGAGAGATTCACCCGTGTGAGATCTGAAATGAGCCAAGAATTATTATCCCATTGGGGAGGGGAGAGTACCAAACTTATGCCTTCCTCAGTATTGAGAATTCCCAGTGGATAAGCTCTCCCAACCAATGTACATAGCGGTCTCTTCTGGAACTTGTAGTCTGAGAAGTGAAAGGGCTTGCCAGTGGTCACACAGTTAGCATGTGTCAAAAACAGGGCTTGAACTCGGCTCTTCCTGATTTCTGGACTGGGTCCGTGCTTTCCGTGCCTCGCTACTTCTCTATATCACTTTATAGATGAGGAAACTGTGGCTCAGAACTAGGCCAAAGTTGGGCCACTGATTAGTGGCCAAACTGAGATTAAGACCCAGGTCTCTCAGCTTGTAGCTCCAAGTTCTTTCCAACTCTTCAAGCTGCCTCATGAACTAGAGGCTAATTGTTGTTGTTTTAATTCTCACTACCTAAGTGCGAGGTAGCTTTCTGGCTCTTCCAGGAGAGAGAAAATGTCTTTGGGTTTTAATAAGAGTTAGAATAAAGGGAGGCCATTGATACTTTGGATGGGGACGTAGAGGGACCAAAGACCAAGATTGAGTGTAGTATGTAGCAGAAGAAACTGAAGTTTCATGAGTACTTCAGTCCAGCATTGGAGTAGAACCCTGGATCAGAAGAGAGAAAGAGAGGGGGGGAAACAATGGAGGAAAAGGGAGAAAGGTCAGAGAGCCAAGGAAGAAGCCTTGTAGACCTGGGAAAGGTGGGATGTACTGAATTAAAGTTTTAGCATTAGAGGGCATACAAAGGATCATCTTAGATGGTCCTTATTTTAATAGACAATTTAGGAGGCCAGAAAGAAAAGTCTTTGACATCAGAGTGGGTGTCAGCCCAGAGTACCCACAGTGACAGCGCAGTTGGGAGATGACTAACTGCAATGGCAGCAGCTTTGGGAGCTTTCCGCCTAGAGACAGTAAGAGATTCAGACAATGAGTCAAAAAGAGATTACAGGGACCCTTCTCTGACACAGGGTGAGGAGCCTGTCACATTGTCCATTTGCAGATCCAGGTCTCAGTTCTAGGATGAAGAAGAACACTAGCACTTGAGGCTGTACTGAGGAAAGACCCCCTTCTGGGTAAAAACCAGAGCATGGACCAGGAAAGCAGTGCTCACTCCTCTCCCTGGGTCACACCACCTTGGAAGCACTAAAATTTACAGCACCATCACTCCCAAATTAGCTAAGAAAAGACAATAAGAAAATATCCCTGTGGCCAGGACTCTGGGAACAGAGTCCAACTTTAACTTAAAGTTCAAAGTAAAGAAATGTGCTGGAAAAATGAGAAAACAACAACAAAAAAGAACCACCAAAAGCTCTGCAGTGGCAGGGAAGACCAAGACACAGACTCGGAAAACAACAACTACAACCAAAGCCTCCAAAATGCAAATTGGACACAAGCCCAACAAAATTCCTGGAAGAGTTAAAGAAAGAAACAAGAGTGGTAGAGAAAAATATTGGGAAAAGAAACGAGAATGAGTCAAGAAAATTATGAAAAGAAAATTAACAACTTGGAAAAAGAAGCACCAAAAATATTGATGAATTAGTCAAATGGTAAAGAGGAATTAAAAATCACTGAAGAAAAGAACCCCTTAAAAAGCAGAATGGACAAAGGTAGAAAAGGTCACTGAAGAAGAGAATTCCTGAAAAATTAGCACTGGGGGCAAGTAGAAGCTAATGACTACAGGAGACATCAAGAAACAAGAAAATCAAATCCAAAGAATGAAAAAATAGAAGAAAATGTGAAATATCTTATTGGAAAAACAGCTGACCTGGAAAACAGATCAAAGAGAGATAACTTAAGAAGTGTTGGGCTACCTGAAAGTCATGATAAAAAAAAAATATGATGTTTCAAGAAATTATAAAGGAAAGCCACCTCAAAATTTTAGATTCAGAGGGTAATTAAAAAAGGAAAAAAATCGACTATTACCTTCTGAAAGAGATCCTAAAATGAAAAACCTCCAGAATATTATAGCTAAATTCCACAGTTCTCAGGTCAAGGAGAAAATATTGCAAGGAGTTAGAAAGAAATTCAAGTATCATGGAGCCACAGTCAGGGTCAGAAAAGATTTAGGAGTTTCCATGTTAAAGGCATGGAATATGACATTTCAGAAAGAGAGCAAAGGAACTAGGACTACAACCAAGAAAAACTTACCCACCAAAACTGAGCATAATACTTTAAGGGGGGAAATGGATTTTTAATGAAACAGAGGATTTTCAACATCCCTGATGAAAAGACCAGAGTTGAATAGAAACTTTGACATTCAAACAGAAGACTCAAGAGATGCATAAAAAGGTAAATATGGAGGAGAAATCAAGTATAAGGGACTCAATAAGGTTAAACTGTTTATCTTTCTATATAGGAAGAGAATAAATGTAATTTCTAAGAACATAATCATTATTAGGGCAGTTAGAAGGAGTCTACATAGACAGAGGGTATGGGTATGACTCAATTATGTAGGGTTGATCTCAAAAAAAAAGGAAGGGATGAGAAAGAAGGGATGCACTACGAGAAGGGAGAAGGAAGCAGAAGAATAAGACACACATAAAATTCACACACAAGAAAGAGGTTTTTAGTGGACTGGAAAATGGGAGAGGGTCGTGGGCAATGCTTTAACTTCACTTTCATTGGAATTGGCTCAAAGAGGAAAGAATACACATATACACTCAATCGGGTACAAGCAATCCATCCTGTCCACCAAGAAATCAAGAGGGGAATCGGATAAGAGGTAAGGGGGTGATAAAAGGGACCGCAGATAAAGGGTAGTGATCAGAAGCAAAACAGACTTTTAAGGAGCAAGAGGGTAAAAAGAAGGAGAAGGATAAACAGAAGACAATAAAATAGAGAGCGATGAACACAGCAATCATAACTGTGAATGTGATGAACTTGCTCATAAGATCGAAGCAGATAATAGGATGGATTAGAAACCAGAATCCAAAAACGTGTTGTCTACAAGAGACGCAGACGCAGAAAGGCATACACGTGTGGTTAAAATAAGGACTTGCAGTTCCAATGGTCTTGTGATGAAAAGAGCCATCTGTACCCAGAGAGAGGGCTTGTGGGAACTGAGTATGGATCCTAACATAGTATTTTCACTTCTTGGTGTTGTTTGCTTGCATTTTGTTTTCTTTCTCTTTTTTTCCCTTTTTGATCGTATTTTTCTGGTGCAGCATGATAATTATGGAAATAGAGGAATTGCACGTATAGCATAATGGATTACTTGCCATCTAGGAGAAGGGGTTGGGGGATGGGAGGAAGAAAAAAATTGGAACACAAGGTTTGCAAGGGAGAGTGTTGAAAACTATCTATGTATGTGTCTTGAAAATAAAAAGCTTTATATAAAAATAAATAAAATAAAGCAAGGGCCTGGAGTAAACTCTATTATGCTTCAATCTATGGTGCTATAAAAGAAAAAAGGCAGAGGTAGCAATCATAAGCTCAAGACAAAACCAAAGCAAAACTGTAACTGAGTAAACGAAATAATCAGGAAAATAAAGTGACATCAAAAAAATTCATAGCAAGTTTCTTTAATGAAATATAGAGAGAGAACTTTATAAAGAACTAAGTCAACTTTATAAGAACTTGAGTCATTCCCTAATTGATAAGTGGCCAAAGGATATGAACAAGCAGTTTTCAGAAGAAATCAATTCTATGAGTCATATGAAGTCATATAAAAATGCTCTAAATCACTCCTGATTAGAGAAATGCAAATTAAAATAACTCTGAAATGCCACTTTGTACCTGTTATATTGGGAAACATGACAGAAAAAGAAACTGATAAATTCTGGAGGGGCTGTGGGGAAAATATGTGTATTAATGCACTGTCGGTGGAGTTGTGAACTGGTCCGACCAGTCTAGAGAACAGTTTTGAACTATGCCCAAATGCCTATAAAACGGCATACCCTTTGACCCAGCAATGGCACTGCTTGATCTGTATCCCAAAGAGATCAAAGGAAAATGAAAAGGACCTATATGTACAAAAATCTTTAGAGCAGCTCTGGAGGGGATGCCCCATCAATTGGAGGATGGCTGAACAAGCTGTGCCATATGAGTATGATGGAATATTAATGTGCTAAAAGAAATGACAAGCAGTATGGTTTGAAGAATTTGGAAAGACCTATGGGAAACGAAACAAAACAAAGTGAACAGAATCAGGGCAATATTGTATATGGTAACGGCAATATTGTGACGATGATCAACTGTCAAAGGCTCGATTACTCTGATCGATACAATGATCCGAGACAATTCTAAAGGACTTATGATGAAAAATATCATTCCTTTCTAGAGAGATGATTAATGAAGTCTGAGTGCAAAATGAATAATTTTCTCACCTTATTTATTTTTCTTGCTTTTTTATGTCATGACTAATATGGAAATAGGCTTTGCATGATTTCACATGCACAATTGATATTATATTGCTTGCCTTCTCAGTGGATGATGAAGGGGCTGGAAGGAGGGAAAAAATTTGGAACTGAGATTTTGTTAAAGAATGTTAAAAATAAATAATAATTAAAAAAGAAAAATAGAGTCAGGTTGTAACGCACTTAAAGTGCCAAATAGGGTGATAAATATTTGATCGTAAAGTTAATAGGAAGCCACTGGAGTTTATGATGTAGGAAGTATGGTCAACTTGTTCTTTAGAAAAACTACTTCAGCATCTGCGTGCAATATAGATCAGAATAGGAGGAGATCTGACTATTGTAATAGTCCCAGTGAGAGGTGATAAAGATGAGCTATCAAGATGGTGGCTGTGATAATGAAAAGAAGGGGACACATACATATATATGTATATATATATATATATTTCTTTTTTTCATAGGAACTGTTGTTCAGCATCGTATCTTCAATCCTCTATTTATGCAATTGATATTTTTGAACCCAGAATAACATCTCGGTTGACATTCAAGTCAATATGTTCACCTTTTGTGGTCTTTTTAGTTCCTGACTCTGTCATGCAACATTTTAGCCATCCCTTCTAGTTTTGTATCATCCAGGAATTGGATGTACCTTCATTCCCTCATAGACAGGGAGGTATTGCCTATGTTGCATGAAACTGGACTGGAATTGCCTATGTGTGTAGAGTTTCTACCTCAGGATGATTGTCACACACCTGGTATTTACAGTGCAGCAGAAAGGGCCCTGATCTAGGAGTCAGGAGACCTGCATTGTAATCCCAGATCTATCACCACTTCATCATGTGACTTTGGGGAAGTCAGTGTCTCTCTCTGGCTTGCAATTTCTTCTTCCTTTATAAAGTGGCAATGATAATTCCCACTCCTCTCACCTCGCAGGGATACTGAGAGGTCAAAGTCTACCATAATGCTTTGTACACAGTAAGTGTTGAACTGGATTTAAAGGCAGTCTTGTATAGTAGATAAGATGTTGGACATGGAATCGGTGAGACCTGGTTCAAATCCTCCTCAAGTCAAGACCATTTGGTGGGTAGAGTATTCAGGATTAGGTATATGTTGGACCAAAATAGTCTCTGAAGCCCCTCCCACTTCAGAGATTCAGTGATTCTGTGAGCTTCTTCCTCTCTTGTTCCCCTCCTCAGCAAGAACAAGGTCTCTGAATTGAGGATTTTTCTCAGTGTTGCAAATCAGAACATCCTGTCCTCAGCAGATAACTCCCCTTCGAGCCTCTAACTCTCTATCTGGGGGTCAATACCTGCCTTAGTCACTGTCTTGACTGTGTTGTTAATCTGATTGAACTTGATTGGACTGAGCTGGCTTCCAGTCACGGAGCAGCAGAACTTGAGTAGGCTGTATTTAATTTGCTAAGGTCATCGTGGTTCTGTCCATGGTGCTGAAGACTAATATGCCCGGTTAAGATGCTTTGTTTCAAATAAAAACCCCGAGTATTTCACAAAATGTAGTCCAATGGGAGAATGGGTAACTTTCCACACAGAGTATTATACCTTTACCTGCAGGTGTTGTGCCCAAAATGTTTGTTTTGATCACTGAAACCTCCAAAGACCTCTTGGAGTTTACTGGCTAGATTTCTTTCTTAAAGATCATGCTTTAAACCTAAATCGTTCTGGCTCTCAGTGATTGGCCAACAATAGGCCCCAGCCCAAACCTCACTAGGTCATTATTTGGATTCTGATGGCTCAGAGTAAATGTAATTAGCGATTGTTTCTGCTTTCACTGGAAACACAGAGGGTTTTCTATCCCAGATTGGATTTTTTTTAACTAAATAAGAGAGGCCATTCTTTGTCTCAATTCTTACCTAGCCTTAATCACTGAATGGGTGTTGCCTCAGTCGGACTGAGACCTGGTAAAGACCTTAGTTTAAAAAGGCCAACGTTTCCTACTGCATCCTAGGCCATCTCCAGTTGTCCTGATCTCTCTCTCTCTCTCTCTCTCTCTCTCTCTCTCTCTCTGGTAATTGAACCCAGATGGCTCCGGAGGAAAAAGTGAGACAGGAGACCTTGTAAACCCTCCCTCCCTTCAATCCAATTCACTTGCATGTCAATGGCATCATCTCCCTGATATCATGGTCCTCTTCAAGAACAAAAGACAAACAACAACAACACAACAAATGGAAAGTGCACTGGGACTGGAGTCAGAGGATCTGGCTTCCAATCCTTCCTCTAATACTAACAACCTTTGTGACCTTGGAAGAGTCACTTAATCTCCATGGGGTCTCACTGTAGTCATCTGTAAAATGAGAGCATTCAACTAGCAGAGGAACCTTCTAGCTCTAGATTGTGGAAGCTTTCTTTGTATTGATTTTTCTGTGTACAAAGTCTATCTCCCCAGGAGAACAGAAAGCCTTAAGGGTGGGCACTGCTCTGTTTTGGCCTGCATATCCCCAGCAGTTTGCACAGCTCCTGGCACAAAGCAGGTACTAAAGAAGTGTTTATTGAGTTGAACACATTACTCTTTCTGTGCCCATTCTTTCATTCTTCCCTCTAAACCCAGAGGAGCCCTCCAGAAAAAATCAAACTATTATTTTGTAACCAAACCACCAAGAAACTACAATATAGCTTCAAAACACTGAAGAGGAAGGCTATACTAATTGCATTCAGTGAGAAAAGAACAAGATCTTTTCCAATGCAATGCTTGGTACTAACATGTTGCTCAAAGTTTTAACTGACAGTGATAACTGCATAATTGGCGCTAGCTGCCTGTACTGTGAGGCAGGAAAAAGCCCTCCCCCACAACCTGCTTTTGTCCCAGAGGTTGAAGTTGTCCTTTCCTGTCTTAAGATGAGCCTCTCAACAACTGGTTTCTGTTGAAGAGGGAAAATCAGTAGGACCCGAGTGAGGAATCGCATCTTTTTCTGCCTTGGGGGCAACTAATTCTCCCCCATCCCAGTCACCTGCCATTCCATTAAGCAAGAGGATTGGCATTGTTATGCAAATCCAATAGACTAGTGATGGAAGGTGCCATCCACATCCAGAGAGAGAACTGTGGAGACTCTATGGGGATGCAAGCTCACTATTTTCTCCTTTTCGTTGTTTATTTGTTTGTTTTTTCTTTCTCATGTTTTTCCCTTTTGATCTGATTTTTCTTGAGCAGCATGATGAATGTAGAAATCTGTTTAGAAGAACTGCACATGTTTAACCTATATCAGATTGCTTGCTCTCTTGGGGAGGGGTGGGGAGAGAGAGAGAGCAATTTGGAACACAAGGTTTTGCCAAAGTGAATGTTAAAAATAATCTTTGCATATATTTGGGGAGAAAATAAAATACTATTAAGAACTTTCTTTAAGAAAAAAAGATTGTGGGGCAGCTAGGTGGCGCAGTGGATAGAGCACCAGCCCTGAAGTCAGGAGGACCCGAGTTCAAATGTGATCTCAGGCACTTAACATTCCCTAGCTGTGTGACCCTGGGCAAGTCACTTAACCTCAATTGCCTCAGCTAAAAGCAAAAAGAAAAAAAAAAGATTGTTCTGTAAGCTTTCACTTTAATGCAAGTACCTTCCAGAAGGGCAACAAAAAGGTAAACTGAGGAACAGTGCTAGAGAAGCCAATGCAAAGGAACCAGAGCTTCACATGCCTGGCAAGAGATTCCCCTTTTCTGATCTTGTTTGGTGTCCCAGTTGAAAGCTGGCCTGAGCATCAAAGGGAAAATCAGCTGGGATCCGCTCAGTGCTTTAATCCAAGCAACGCTCTTTCCCCAGAATCCCCTCTGAATGCCAGGTTCTTGTACAAGGGACAAAAGCACAACTTTGTTTCTCTTTTCCAATCGATAGTGAACTCATGGATGCTGCAGTATGGTCTCTGGGAAATGGCTCTATCAGGTGGATATGAAGCTGGCACTAAACAAAAGAGGATGGCTGCCTCCGATTCGTACCAGCTGAGACGTAAACTGAGGTAGGGGAGAACCGCTAATTCTTATAACCCCAAAGGGTTATTCCGCTTCTGGGAACCAGCAGAAAGCTAGTAAGGGCTCCAACAGATAGGATAGAGATCATCCTCACTGAAGGGATGGACCTGGGTACTACTAGCACTTCATGGCAACTCCAATCTAGATCCGAGTACCAGTTTCTTCTACGACACATACTGGAAACAACAGAGTCCAAAGGCAGATGCAAAATTCCCATAAACGCATCCTTAAACTTTCTTGCCGCCCCCATTTCATCGTTCTCAAATTTTCACTGAAAGGCAAAAATGTGCATGAAGTTTTATAAGTGGACCCATTCTCCCACTCCGGATGACTGCTGACAACGACTACTTTTCAATTACCAGAGACTCCATCGTCTTCTTGGTCATGGTGGGGTTGAGGTACATGTGGTCAACGACACATTTGGTCACAAAGGACTCTAACTGCCGTTCTTTGCTCCCAGCATCCATCAAGTCTTTGGCGTTTTCATTGCAGTACGTGGTGAAATTTCTCCAGTTTGCTGGTCATAGGGGCCCGTGCCTGGGCCAAGGGAGCATGGCAGCACTCGGGGCACTGATGAACCTGCTGCATGGAGGCCTGGGGTTCCTCACAGCAGCTGGCATTGCACCCGAATGTGGTACCCGGTATCTTTTGGATATTCTCCCATTCCAACCCTTTTACCATGGAGTTCATTACCTCCTGCACCTGAAGCTTCTGCAATTCTGCCATGGTGTACCCTCCCACCCCTCCCAGTCCCATGCCCTGCCCTGCTCAGCCTGGAGCACTCTAGCCCAACTTCCACCTTTGAATGCTCTCTCTTCCCATCTTCTCTCACCTTCCTATCTCATCCAAAGTATCTCTCCTTCCCTCTTGAGCATCTGTCCACCTTTCCTAGGGGCTCATTTCCTCCTGCCTTCGCTGACAGACCTCTCTTGGACTAACAAATCCTTACTGGAGCTTCTCATCCTTTCTGGTTTTCCTCTTCTTTCTCTTCTTTGCCCTATTAGTTATTAGAACATGTGTTCTGTACCTCTTGTATCTACTTCAGCCCGTCCTTTGCCCTCACTGCTCAAAGGCAGCATCCGTGACCTTCTAGCCAAATCCCCCACTGCTTTATCATGCCGGGGCTCAGGTCTCAACCTCCCTTCTTGTACATGTCCAGCCATCACCCTTGTTCTCTTCTCCCTTCTGCTGGAAATCCTTCCTGGGATCTGACAGGAGAGCTTTTGCCTTAGCTTGCTCGGGTCCGGGCTTCCACGCCACTTCCTGGCCGGCTCCTCACCGCATCTCCTGCCTTCCAGTATTCCTTTATGCATCGTCTCCCACCTTAGAATGTAAGATTCTCCAGGGCAGACACCGTCCTGCTTGTTTACACATATTTCTCCAGTGCTTAGCATAGTGCCAGGCACATAGTGCTTTACAAATCTTTTCTCCAACTAAAAATCCATCCAAACCCTCATCCACCCACCTATCCAGCCAGCCAGCTATCTATCTATCTATCTATCTATCTATCTATCTATCTATCTATCTAATCCATCCATCCAGCTATCTCTATCTATTCATGTATCTAATCCATCCATCCATCTATTTCTATCTATCTATTCATCTATCTAATCCATCCATCTATCTCTATCTATTCA